>OMLJ01048350.1:18199-29923 GCA_900302595.1 Gadiculus argenteus | reverse complement strand
CCCCCCGGTGTTGACTAGTGGTGGGGAAAATAATTGATTCTGTTCAGTATCGCGATATTTGGCGCACACAATTCAAATCGATACAGTAGTGTACAAAGTATTGCAATATTTAAAAAGAATATATATATTTTTGGCATGTTGACCAACTCCTTTTTCTGAACAAAAAAGCCAATATTCCCAAATTAATTAAACATTTTGGTTGATGACCTTTGTGGCCTCCAGCAGTACACATTAGTTTATTTTTCTCAATTTGATTTAAGTTCTAAGTTACTCTTATTTATATGCTTATGATTTATGTTACTCTATTATGTCTGCTTTATGTTACTCTCTTGTAATTCAATCATTTTAAGTTATATGCTGGGAGCTCAGCATTCATTTGAGAGGTCTCTTACTATGTTCCTGTGTCCTGAATGTTCAAAGTTTTTGCACTACCCTCCTACGTTTTTGCACTTCAGTTATTGTGTAGAAGATAATGTTGTTCACAGAATTAAATGTGACATTTGAAGCGAGTTGATTGTCTTATTTTCCCAATTTTTTGTAATCCCTTTGAAAAATATGGGAAACATGAATCGCAATATATCGCAGAATCGAATTGCAATACTTGCTGCATCGCAAAATCGCAATAATATTGAATCATAGCCCAAATATCGCAATACTATCGAATCGTTATATTTTTGCCTACCTCAGAAAGGGCACTTGGACATCAGGCAAAGAACTCATTGCGTTCACCAGAGGAGAATGTTCACATCGTGTTTCGGAACAATTTACCAATTTTTTCTCTAAAGTGGGAACTTATTTCAGTTACAGCGATAAAATTGCATATTGTTATGTTGACGATCGTATGGGAAAAAAATGGTTTTGGGTTCAATTAATCTTTAAAGGGTGTGCATTATTTTTCTCTAACGGGACACCAATGCCTTTAAACGTTTCCAATTTCCAATTTCTTTTTAATGTGCTACAAATCTAACATTAACACCAACTTTTCCTAGACGACTCCAAAACAACATGCTCAACCACCACAGAAGAATGTTAATTTCAGCTTATTATATTGATCAAAACCATAATGCTATTATCAATAAACCACTGCTATCTTCTCACTGCTGGTAACTGTGGTATGAGCCCATATACATAGTTCACAAGGACGAGGAGTGACGCCAGTGAAAGTTTCCTCACCGTTGGCGGCGGTCAGGAAGCACTTGTTGCTGCCGCGGGCCTTGTTGGTGAGGTCCTCCGTGATGTCCATGTGGGTGTGGATCTCCTCACGCATCTCCTCCAGTGCTGCGTACAGGTCCGCCTCCCAGAACTGCTTGTCCAGGCTGTCAATCAACTCTGCTAGTTGCACCTGCACAGCAGGGGACAGCGATGTGCAGAGGAGGAGGAACACAGGAGAAGAAGAGCAACGGATGAGAAGAAGGATGAGAACCAAAGAGGAGTAAATGGAAAGAGAATTCAGCGGTCTAAAGATTACAGTCACTGTGTGTATCGGGCGAGCTGACACCAGCCGACCATGAACCTGCGCACGTTTACATGTTGATCTGACCGGTGGTCAGATCAATATTGAAGCATGGCATCTGAATATTGAAGCATGGCAGTGTTTGATTACTGCATGTCCACAGCAAGGTGGTGAGTGTAAACTAAAGGGCCGAGTGTGGACCATCCACCCTCTATAAAGTCTGCTTAAGGATAGCACTGCTTGGTTTATGGAGTGGCAGCTCCATGTTGAGTATTTAACCAGGGTGATATCAGGCCTCTGGCCAGACGTTCTGACTAAGGACTGGCTGGAGAACTTTCTGGAGCTTCGTTCATCAGATTTAGACATGCAAAATCTGAACCACTGGTGCAAAGAGACGCATATGAAAAAGAAAGTAACCTGAAGGAATGCATTTAGCATCAAGAAAAGTCATATAGAACGGACTCATAAGGATGAAAAGACCAGAGGCAAAGAGAAAGGTGAGGAGTGGAGGTGTTTACCTTGGTGCTGTAGTACCACATCGTCTTGTCTTCCTTGTCACCATCCTCCTCGCTGTCCAACATGCACATGAGGAGGTAAGAGGAAACAAGGGGAGAGGAGACAGATGGCAGAAGGGAAGAGATAGGGTTGTAAATAGGGAGCAGGGAAAGGGGAGCATATGAATAATAAAACAGCAGATAGAGGGAATGGAGACATGAAAACAAACATTAATAACACCATTTCAATAGTAAACCATATACTTCATAGTAACCAATGCAACCATAAAACTTGTAAATCCATTCTTTCATACATCATTCATTAATAGGATGTTTGGAATAGAGAATTTGTCCCCAAGTTGAAAATATACAGTTTTGATAGAACTCTTCTGGGTTCCTCAAATAGTATTTTGAATAATACCTGGGTCATTTGAAAAACCTTATCTAAATGCACAACAAGGTCAGGTAGAAAGGTTGTTCATATAAAACAGGCACAAGCCTTATGATCCAGTTGTTGATAATATTTGGTGTTTTCCTGTATTTTCATAATGATGTCAGCCAAGCATACTCCCACATGGCTAGTTGTTCCCCCCAATGTCCACTAGGTTTCAAGACTACTGTAATGTTTTATAATACAGTTTCATGGCCAAGAAACTGTATTATATATTATTAGGAAAGGGTTTCTTGAGCTTACAAAAGGGAGACATTTATGCAAGGCTGTGAAGATAATAGGCTTATCATGATTCATCATGGTATCCAGAAGAATATCTCATGGTTAACATCCTACTGCATGATTGAAACACAGAACAGCCCTCTTTCTACAGGTCTGTGGCCTTATTTATAAAACTCTGCGTAAAACCCTCCCTAAAACATTGCGTACGCCCAAACCTGCGTACACACAAAAATATTCAGATCTATAAAACCGTGCGGCGCACACCTCTGCACTCGTTATAAATACCAACCTGTGTTGGCTCGTGCACGAGCCTTTGCGCTCGTGCACGAGCGTGCTCCTCCCAAGATCGTCCCATAACAGTCCTTAAAAGGTCAATGCTAATTAATCAATGAATATTCCTAGTATATAACGAGCCTTTGCTGACCGATCATTACACAGGAAAATAGATACGCCCAAGAAAGACGCACTCGTGTCTCATACCCCTCGCCAAATCCTCCAGCAATGTAAAGCTACCATATTTTAGCTGGTTAGAATACAGAGGCCAGGAGCATTATTTATAGGCCTCGTTCCAATAGGATAATTAATTACTATAGCCTATAGCTAATTTTTTTTTTTTAAGTATCAGGCTAATACATGAAACTTAAGTGATACAGTTGGTCTGGCCAAGGATGTGATTTGAAAGGGTTGTAGTGTAAACATAATATTTCCTTCATTCATATTTCATAATGGGTGCTTTTTATTAAATTAATAAAAAATAAATAAATAAAATAAATCCGAAGTGATCTGCGTGATCTGATGTGTGTTAGGTATCCAGAGTGTTCTTCTTCCTTTGGGATAATTGGCGGTTTACAACTCGATATGATGCATTACTGCCACCAACTCCTGTGGTCGTCTCTGGAGTTTTCTGTTTGTTAAACTTTGCGGGACCTTTACTCCAGGGTGAAAGGATGCGTAGGACTGCGCACTCTTTTCCGCATGGATTTTTTTTTATAAATCACGACGTTGGCGTGAAAGATGCGTACGCACATTTTCTCCCTGTTTCCACAACATTTTCGTGTGGAGAGACCTTTATAAATGAGGCCCCTGGTCTTACCTGGTCTGACTCTGGCAGAGTAAGAGGAAGCCAAGAGCCACCAAGGCGCACAACCAAACCAAACCTGAATCCACATGCTACAAACCATTGTTGGTCAAGCTATTTAAAAAGTCCCAGCTCCTTGGGATTGCTTGAGATTCTAAGGTTTGTAACAGAGACCAGAGTGTAAACAGGCGCGACACTAGATCTTACACAACGATGCGGCGGTTCAGGAACCAGTACTTCCGGCGGTGGCGGTCGTAGCCCACAGGCAGCTGACGGATGTAGGGCCGGTTCCTCTGCACCTCGGGCACACAGTCCACCACGCCGGCCACCTTGTGCGCCACGCACACCTCGCACTGCCACTCGTCCTCCGGCACCTCTTGCAGCGGCGGCTTGACGCACTCCAGGTGGTAGACGGCCGAGCAGGTCTCGCAGCACAGCAGGTCGCCCAGCCGGTGGCACACACGGCAGTGGTCGTCGTAGGCCACCACTCCCTCCGACATCAGCTCCTCGCGGGCGATGTTGGTGGCCAGGAACTGGTCCACCAGGAACTGCAGCACCTGCACCTTGCTCTCAAGTGGCTCGTACGGGTACTCCTCGCTCTCCTGGCAGGGCAGCACGTGGCGGTACTCCCCGTCGCTCTCGCAGTACGCCCGCACTACCTCGGGCCACGTCATGCCGTCCACAAAGTACAGCGTGGAGTGCACAGAGTCCTTGAGGTCGGCGGGGCCGAAGGTGGTGCTGGAGGTGTCCTCCTCACGCAGGATGGCCTTCAGCAGTGAGGCGTGAGTCTCTGCCAGCAGGGTGCACTGCTCCTGGCCCGCCAACGCTGCCGCAAAGTCCTCGAAGCGGAACGGCGAGAGGCGCAGCACCGAGCCGAAGTGGCGCAGCACCTCGTAGACGGCGGCAACGTCCAGGAGGCACGCGGTCGGGATGAGGAGGTCCTCCGAGGACTTGGGCAGCTCCAGGGGGGGCACGTCCTTGGCCTCCAGGATGGGGGAGCGGGGGCGTGGTGCCCGGCTCCTTCTCCGACCTGAGAGGAAACCAGATTTAGGACATGTCTTTCTGCGTGTCTCGGGGTAACTAACAAGCAGTGAGGTGTGAATGCACGGCTGATAGAGTGGTGAACCCGGTCGATTGATCAACCTTTACAAAAGTTTTGGGGATTCATATTAGCTGTGTTGAGCTAGGCATGACAGATTACCTAGGTTTCAGAAAGGTAACCAAAAGTCATGGGTTGTTCGTCAGTCTTGCAAGTAGTCTGCACAGGTTAGCAAAAAGTAGGCATTCTTCCTATAATAAATACATTAATTTGATTGAGGCAAGAATCTGTGAGGTTCACTGGACAGATGATACCCATCAAGAGAGGTTCATTGTCACTTTTGTTGGCAATATCGAAAATAAGTAAGCATACCTATTGGCCTTGCAATTACTTGTGTATGCCAACAGTCATTCGAACTTGTCGCAATATAATAGTGATTAGTCCAATTCAACCTCTGAATAGTAAGTAGAGAACTAGTGGCAGTTCCACTGCAGAGAGCAACAAGTCATTGAACATCTTGGAAAGTAATGATTTGTAAAAAAACTGGAAACCCAATGCATGTAATGACTCATGTAATGGATGAGGCTATATGTGTGTGCATTTGGTTACATCGATCATTCATAGATTTAAAGGTCCATTCAATAACACACATTTCTACAAATGCGATGAACAACATGAGGGATTGCCATGGTTACGGTGTGGTGATGGTAATGACCGGCAACAGGTGAATTAGAGCGGCTCTTTCAAACACAAGCAGCCCACCTGTCACAACACACACGGTATTACACACACTGCAGTGTCACAACACGCACTTTATGGTGTGCAACACACGTCGAATACTGACAACACTGGTAAGGTACGATACAATGCACTTCCAGGGTTTCAAGCTTTTCATTTATTTAAGTTATTTAAGCGCAGAGGATCCTAACGACGTCTTTACGTATGACGAAATGTAGTAAAATATGAATGCATATTTAATAACGGCACATTGAATACTTCCGGCTGTTGTCTGCCAAACAGTTGTGATTAAAGGAGAATGGAAACAGTTCACCTCTTGAACGGACTTTCCTCTCGGTTACGACGCGTCGAGAGCAAAGCAAGCAAAGGGAAGCAAAATCTGAAATCATCAGCTAAATGTGTCCGATATCGGTCCACATGGTCCGACTACCGGGTACACAGCCTCCCTGTGCAGACCGGGGAGCACCGTGTACCTGCTGCCGGTAAACAAAGGCCGAGAGCGGCTCCATTTTGAACAATGCGGGCTGCTGCTTGGCTTGATGAACACACAGTACGGCGGGGGTAGGACCCCCTGGTCCCCGGACCCCCTGGTCCCCGTATCCCTTGGTCCTCGTACCTGGAGTACTGCCGAGCGTACTGTGGCTCCGGAAGCTGCTCTCCGTGCCGTAGCTGGCGTCATCCTCCTCCGGTAACTCCTCCAGGTAGTCAGAGTCGTTCCCCATGGCCTCCTCCTCCGGACCCGACGAGCGGTTCAGGAGCTCGTCCTCCTCCGACCTGTAGCTGATGTTATCGTCCTCCTCGTCGCTGTTGTCGTCGTAGACCACCTTGGTCTGGGGCCGCCTCACGCCGCCTCTGCCCCGGGCGCCCCTACCTCTTCCCCGGCCGCCTCGACCCCGCGACGGCGCCGCAACGGTTCCAAGTTTCCTGCGCCCCCGAGAAGAGTTAAAGTTCTCCTGCCCGAGCATCTCGGCATCCACTTCAACGCAACCCCCAACAACACCTGCCCCCCGACCCCGGCCGCGTCCCCGTCCTCTCCCCCGGCCCCGCAGACCCCTGCTCCTGCTGCCTCGAGAGCCGCGCACCGGCCCGGGCGATCCCTCCCGCATCCCCGCAGCCTGTTTGGGCGGCCTTCCTCTCCTCCCCCTCATTGTAGCAAACTGGCTCTTCTTTTCCGCTTCAATCTCGGTGGTGAAGTAGCTCAACCGAACCGGAGAAAAAGACAATCGGAAGGAGAAAGCCCCTCTGTGGTGACGGTGTGTTCAGAGAGCCACCGGGCCCCGGACTCACTCTGATGCTCAAACCTTAGCGCCGATGGCCGGCGTCCCGCTCAGGCCGCTCTGACGCCATCTTTCTTCTCGCTCTGAAACACGGCGGGCCCGGCGGTCACGTGACGCTCTCACAACAGACCGTGGCCATGGCGGATGATGAACGTTAAGAAGAACGTTCTGATCAGAACGTATTATCCGCGCAAACCCGGGCCGATACAGCGGTCGCCAGCCTGGTTATGGTTGGCTTTCAAACACAGTTCTGTGTTGTTGTGAGGCTGAATATAAAACTGTCCGACATGGAGCGCTTTTTCTCTCTAACTTTAACGACATAAACCCTATTTAGTTATAAATAACCATATATACCCTATTTAGTTATGAAGAACGATATAAACCCTATTTAGTTATAAAGAACTATATAAACCCTATTTAGTTATAAAGAACTATATAAACCCTATTTAGTTATAAATTAATGATATAAACCCTATTTAGTTATACATTAACGATATGAACCCTATTTAGTTATAAACTATATAAACCCTATTATAAAGAACGATATAAAACCTATAAAGAACGATATAAACCCATAAACAATATAAACCCAATACAAAACAATATAAAATATATATAAAATATAAAACCCATAAAGAATTATATAAACCCTATTTAGTTATACATTAACTATATAAACCCTATTTAGTTATACTGTAAATGAATGATATAAACCCTATTTAGTTATAGCCTAAAACTAAAGAACGTAAATACATTAGTAAAGATGAGTAGGTTAAGACATCAAATTAGTTAATATGCTGTATATCATTCTATCATATTTGCAAATAATTTATACAGATTCCAATTCATAACCATGGTGAGAACAGAGTATGTTAACTTATGATCATTAAAACAAGTGCATGTTAACTTATGATCATGCAATTCAATCATTTTGTATTTGTGTATAAAGTCATGTCAATGAGGTTCTAGTATGATACAATAACTGCATTAACAGGATTATGCAGCATCATATTGAATTGTAAGAGCTAGGTATAATTATGTACATGTTAGATGGATAGAACCAATTAGTAAGATATACTGGTGATTGATTAAGTCGGGACTAGAAATCCATTGGGATCTTCCCGTGCAGGGTTGAATCCTGCAGACACTGGTCGTTTTGCTTTGCAATCAGGTTTTTCGCAATTTATTTTAAACCAGCAAACCACATCTTTAAGAATGTGACATCCATACACATTTAGAACACGACCCAGCTTTCAAACAATAGCCTACTTCAAAATGTAGCTTGTGCCAATAGATCTGGCTTCATGTAGCTAATTGTTTTAATCAATCAGGTTAAATTATTCTGCACTCATTTTTTTTAAGGCTTATGATAATATCAACGAAATAGCTGAAAATGAACATAAAAGATTAACTTAGTTTTTGCCACGTTCAAGGCACATTTGTACAATGATCTGGTCTCAGCAGACACCTTCATTTGGAAGCTCAATCTGTAAATCTTTCCCAAAAAAATCTCACCAGAAGTAACAATTTAAAGGGTTATTTTTCACAATTTCCCAGGACCCACCTAGTGACGCTAGGTTACCAACTCACAGCACCACTGCTACAAAAAAAAAGAGGGGAAACACCCATAGGTAGCCACGGCATAATTGCTTTACATTGATCGCTACAGGCTCATTTTTGACCAATCAGGGATGATATGCCCTGATTGGTCAAAACTCCTTATTGGTTCGGGAAACCATGATGGTTCAATAAACAGCGGTGAGAGATTAAACAAGGGGATGTCTTTTTATGGTTTTGTTAAAAAATTCTCTACATCAACAACCTTGGAACTTCAGCAAAGGCTCACAGCCAAATCCTCCTTTCCATGTACCTGGTCTAAATTAAGTATTAAACGGCAAGGAATGGAAAGTAGACATGATGCTTGTTGAACAGTTTATTAAAAAAATAACCAAACGGACGTTAGAATATCTTGATGACCTGGATGCAGTACTGGCCTATCTCCTTCTGCTCCCTCAGGGTCTGGATCTCCTGCAGACTGCCCTCCAGCTTCCCAAGCTCAGAGCAGAACCTCACCTGAAGGGGAGACACACCACATGGACCTTTCTAAAGATACCCGTCGGTTCACACCTCCATGTTCCACACACCAAAGAGGAGATTATATTCTGCCCCATTCATATTATTCAATATATATTACTATATTATATTATTAGTATTTCACATCTGCACACCTGGAATTGCAATTCTAGGCACCAGCTTTTAAAAATGGGACCACAGCAATTAATTTTTACAACTTGCCTAGACAATGTTTTTCCTATTTGAGCCCATTACAACAGTGTTAATAGTGTATAGTGTAACAGTGTTCTGAGACATTAGACCTGTTTTTTCAAACTTGGCTTCCATTTGTTGGACTAGGTGTTCATATCCCAGCCTCCTTCCCACCGATGGGTTAGGAAAGGGTGAGATTACCTGGGATCTGACGAAGCTGTTCATATTACAGCCTCCTTCCCACTGATGTGTTAGGAAAGGGTTAGGATACCTGAGATCTGACGAAGCTGTGGAGGTTCACTAGGAGGCCTCTTGCCTCGGGGGTCATCACCAGCACTGTGAAGTGGGCATCCAGCAGCAGGCACACCCAGTCCATGACCTACACTCACAGGGCAGAACTAACTCTTAGTCTGCTCTCCTCCCGCAACAGCCTCCAGCCATCAAAAAGCCTTGTATCACATCTGTTCTACTGAATAGTATTCCATGGCTACAGACCTGGGTCAGAGTAGGCGCTCTTGCCTTGTCCTCTTGCTGGAATGAGTCTTGTGAATACTGTAAGTAGAGGAAGTGCAGGTACTGGAGAAACAGCTGGGAGGGAATGAGAGGACATCATTAAACCATGGATGTCCATACTTGCTTTGCCCCAGATTGAAAAGCAAAAGAATAATAATGAATCCAAACGAACAGGGATTCATTGATGGTCCAGCTGGATACATGGAGGGTAGGTCTGCACTCGGTTGGTCGTTATATCATACTGTATTTGGAAGCTCAATCTGTAAATCTTTCCCCAAAAAATCTCACCAGAAGTAACCATTTAAAGGGTTATTTTTCACAAATTTCCAGGACCCCCCTAGTGACGCTAGGTTACCAACTCACAGCACCACTGCTGTGAGTTTTTTAGTCAGCCGTCAGACGTCCTACTTCAGCTAGAGATAGAATTCCATTCAAACTAGTGCACTGATTTACACCTGCAGCGTTCTACGGCCGTCTTATGACCGACCAGAGCTTAATTTCACGCTTCACTTATATACACCTATATATTCTATAGAAGTGAATATATATATATTCACTTCTACTTCAAGCTTGAATATAGAAGTGAAGCGTGAAATTAAGCTCAGATGCCCGGGAAGTGACATGTTGGCGAATATTTTTAGACCCAACTTTTGCGTTCCCTTGCATTAACTAGGGAGAGTGGGCCGGGCTGCCCCCGGTCGGCTGGATGGCAGCCCGGCCATAGAGCCGGGGCTCCCCGGTCCCCGCATCCCCGCATCCCCGGTGTGAGTCTGGGAGCTCTGCTCCGGGAGTTTTGGTGCTTGTGCTTGAAAATGCCTGAAAATGTCTATACAACATTCAAACGGCGGCGGTGTGAATTGAGTGCTAGATTGGCTTTGCAAAAATAAAAAAATAAAAATCTCTTGAGCATTCTATGAACAGAATGATGCATTTGAAATATCGCTCAATCTCGCGAATTTGATCATGGGAAGCCAAAATCATGATTTGACATGAATAAATTCGATTAATTGTGCAATTGAGGGAGACGAGAATCCATTCAACCAGAGAAACAACCACAACGACAAACTGCTTGAGCTGCAACTAATCGTGGAAGGATGGCGAGTTCTAACATTTGATAAATGAACCGGAGGTATCGATAAAGGAAAGTTATTAGTTCCAGCCATCCGTTCAGAAAGGCTGTGGCTCAGAGTGAAAAAAAGATTGTTAGGTTCTCAAGTTCATATAGAAGTGATTCTGGATTACGAATCAAAAGGACATAAGGGAGCACAGCTTCAAACATCTTCAACATATATTCAAGGTCCTGAAAAGAGAATCATGGAAATGGTGGGACTATGGTGGCCCTTGTTTCCATGGGTCCATTGGAGGAGCAGCCCTGGCCAATGAGGCCAGCGCTGTATGATGGACCTCTAACAGGCTTCAGAGCTCACCATGAGCTGCTGAGGAGAGAGGTCCTTAAGATGTGGGAGCAGGAAGGCATCGCTGTAGGGCGTCTGGAGGACCTCGTTACTGCAGGGGCTCGTTAAGAACACTTAAACCCTCAGGACTTCCTCTGCTCTTCGCACCAAGGCAGGTCTACAGGCATCTCTTCACTACATTGTATGAAACCTATACATGTTCCCTACATGGATTAATAAATATTCAGTATCGTCAATGCTTGGGACAGATGTGAAGTTCTAAAAACATCACCTGTCTTTTATAGGCAACATAAAAAACTATCTAGAGACAAAAAAGGTTCTCATTAGCTAGCTCAGGCTGTCCGTGTGGACCCCCACACTGCTGGTAACCAGTTGACCAGATAGCTACAGATCTGTGTGGACAGACAGACAGGACAGAACCAGCAGATTCCACATTCTTGGTTCAGGTTTACTAAAACTAAAAGAAGCTTGTGATAAAGATAGTATTTGGCAATATGAGTTTTAAACCAATCTTTAGCTTTGAGAGGATACAGAAGGACAGCCTTGTGAACTCCTAGAGGGCAGGTGTGGACCGGCGGGCTGGAGGTCTTGTCTGGGTCAGGCCCTCCTCCCGTGGAGCTGAAGCCATTCAGCACCCCCTGGGGGGCGCACAGCGTCTCCATGAGGGACAGGCTGCTGGGCTCCAGGCCGGTGGTCTGCAGCTCAGCCTCAGGGACGCTAGACACAGAGACCCTCAGTACCATCATGTTACCACCAACCAGCAGGAACAGTAATATTAC
>OMLJ01048350.1:3417-18179 GCA_900302595.1 Gadiculus argenteus | reverse complement strand
AAAATTCCCCCCCCCCCCCCCCACACACACACACACACACACACCCCCCCTGTGAGAATTGGCCATGCAAATGCCCTACTAAAGTGATAGTAGCAGACTAATCTTGCTTATTGCGTTGTACGATCTGCTCAAATGAATCAGGGTAAAGTTATGTGCCGTACTGGTTGGTTCAGCTCGATAAAAAGGGACTTCCTAGAGGTTACCTGAGAAAGGTTTTGAGGCAGCAACAGGTGATGTACTCAGGGACATCGGGGAAGGCCTGCAGGCAGAGCTGAGCCAGGAGGTAGTCCCTCTTCTCTAGGGCCAGCAGCAGCAGCTCGGGGCACACGCTAAAAAACACGACAACATTTACCTTTTCATTTTCTATCAACATTTGTGAGGTCCTCAGTCTTATGGTGTGTTCCAGATTTCGGACACACCAGCCTTCCGAGTTGTAACTAGGGAAATCTTGCGGCATTTCTCAGAGGCACACCCCCTTTTGGTCGGCCCCCTCAGAATTCTGAGTGGAAACCGAACTCAGTGATGACACTCAAAAAAATTGGCTGCGATTCATTTTCTTTGTATTTGTACCACGTTGGTCATCTTAATGTTGATTTCAAACGTTCTTACACACTCTTGCTGTGCGTGCGAATACAATATGAAGTTTTTGAGCTGGTTTGCTATAGAGTAATGTAGCTAACAACGACTAGCCAATGACAATGACACGATCACAAAGACCAACTGGAACGCTAGAGACTGGAAATTACGTGCAACTCGGAAGGTTTCCGTGTCAGCGGAATCTGGAACACAGCATGACCCCAGTCCTGGAGCCACCGTACTGACCTGTGACAGAGGCAGCCAGAGCGGACCAGCGCAGCCAGAGCACTGGCCGGGTAGAAGGAGGGGTCGGTGGAGCTCCGGGACGCCAGGCTGCAGGCCAGCTGACCCAGCCATGGCTGGAGGTCCTGGGGGTCTGCACGGGAGAGGAGGGCTTCCACCTCCCTCTGCACCACCTCCACCGCCGCCGTCTGCACAAACCGAGCCGCCCGAGCTTATTCCACAGTGCGCATCCTCACTTCTCATTTTAAATAAGAGTTATATTATAATAAGTCATATTATCATCATCATTATTATTATTAGACTTCAACGAGTGTACATTTTATTATAATTAAGTTATGATGCACTTTCAAAACTAAAATGTGCTACTGCTACTTTAGTTTTAGTTTTTCCAAACCGCCGGAGCCATCTTTACCTCCACCAGCCCCAGGACGCGGTCCGCCAGCCCCAGGACCCGGTCCTCTGGCCCAGCGGAGGATGCTTGGATAGGTTCTGCTTTCTACATCCCAATAAAACATTAAGGAGCATTAGTCATTTGTTTCTGAGATCTGTCCACCATACCACGTGTTACGGCTATAAAAGAGGGGCCTCACAGGTTGGGATGTTTCCATGGGGTCAGAGGGTGTTCCCCCATCTAGGAGAGAGCTCCAGGATGGAACGCAGGCCGGCGCTCTGGAGTCTGAGGCAAAAGAAAAGGTTTATATAAATATATTTACTTCCAAGAGTGTATCAGTGGCGGCTGGTGTTTTTTTAAAGTGAGGGAGGAAGGACTACGCGCTTGGCTGCCATAGGCCCGCTTGCACTGTTAGTGGCATATGTTGGCATAAGTATGTGAGACTCAAGTGGTTTCAGGGTGTTTTGGTGAACTACAAAATAGCAGGGAGGGATAATTATGTGAACTAGAAATTGCATTCCCTGCAGAGAACACGTGTGAATGCTGATGGCTGAATAATAAAAAATAAAAAAAATCACAAAGCATTGCTGAAAATGCAGAAATGTAAAATGAATTGATCTGAAGAATCTGAAGTAGTAGTAGCTGAAGTAGTAGCTGAAATAGTAGTAGTAGTAGTAGCTGAATAAGCCTAGTTTATACTTCTCAGACTCAGTCATCCGTAATCCGACTGTCACTACGCAGAGCCCTCGAGCCCTCATACTTCTGCGTCGGGATGTCAGAGACGCAATGCAATTCACCGCCAGGGATGCCAGATTGGGCCATATTTCCCGCCCAATCTGGCAACCCTAGCTGAAGCGCACTGCCGCTAGGGTTGCCAGATTGGGCTGTAAATATGGCCCAATCTGGCAACCCTAACTGCCGCGCACTGCAGTTCACAGCCCGATCGATCTTATATGTTGACTACTAACCATGTAAATAGTGTTGGAAATAAACTTCCAAAGCTTTTCAAATCTTATTTGGTGTTTTATTAGTCCTTAATGTGCTTAATGTATGAAGTAAATAAGGTGCCACGTCAAACCGGGGAAAGGGATTGAGGAATTTTTTTTGTTAAGAGGACCAATCACAGTCCTTGCCGTCTCCGTAGCCCCTCGACGCAGTGTTGGACACTTAAAAAAATGTAATGCAGCCGGAGACGACGCAGAGGGTCTCCCACAGCCTCTCTGGCTACGGAGAGGGCTGTGCGTAGCCTACGTACAGCACTTTACAGAGAAGTATAAATCAGGCTTAGTAGCTGAAGTAGTAGTAGAAGCTGAAGTAGAATTAGTAGCTGTAGTAGTAGTAGTAGTAGTAGCTGAAGTAGTAGAAGCTGTAGTAGTAGTAGAAGTAATAGTTGTAGTAGCTGAAGTAGTAGCAGTAGCAGTAGCTAAAGTAGTAGCAGTAGCTAAAGTAGTAGCAGTAGCTAAAGTAGTAGCAGTAGTTTAAGTAGTAGCAGTAGCTAAAGCAGTGACAGTAGCTGAAGTAGTAGCAGTAGCTAAAATAGTGGCAGTAGCTGAAGTAGTGGCAGTAGCTGAAGTAGTAGAAAGTAGCTGAAATAGTAGCTGAAGTAGTAGGTAGTAGCTGAAGTAGTAGTAGTAGCTGAAGTAGTAGTAGTAATTGTACTAGTTGTATTGGTAGGCGTTGTAGTAGTATTGGTAGGAGTAGTAATGGTTACTGATGGTGGTGTTCGGCCAGTGTACTCTTAGGATTCGTCTGAGACAGGTGTTGATAAAGGGACTGGATTTTCTTCATGGTGGTGACCGTTGTTCTCCGGGTCTCTGCACCGTACAGAAGAACAGGCTTTGCCATAGAGTTGAAGATCCTGATCTTGGTGTTCCTTGGCAGCTCAGAGGATCCCCAGACTTTCTGCAGCTGGTGGAAAGCTGCCCTTGCCTTTCCAATCTGAACCTTCACATCAGCATCAGTCCCTCCCAGCTTGTCAACTACACTGCCAAGATAGGTGGAGCTTTCCACTTCCTCTAGTGCTTCTCCCTCTAGCCTGATGGGGGTTGTGTTATTGTTTACTTTGAGGATCTTGCTCTTCCCTTTGTGCATAGTGAGACCAAGGCATGCTGAGTGAGTTGCGATGATAGTGGTCTTCTCCTGCATTTGTTGCTGGGTGTGTGAACGAAGTGCCAGGTCATCAGCAAAGTCGAGGTCATCCAATTGTGTCCAAGGTGTCCATTAGATACCATTCCTCTTCTGGGCAGTTGATGTCTTCATTACCTAATCTATCGCCATCAGTAACCTGGAGCTGTGGCAGCGAACAGGACAGCAGCTTGTTGAGGAAGAGATCCTCCAAAGACGCTGAAGATGGGTTGGCCATACCCTTCACCAGCCTGCATCCAGCACTGCAAGATACCCTCTCTTATGGAATCCATAAGGGAAAAGGAAGAGAGGCAGGCCAAGAAACAGCTGGTGCCATGACCTGGATGCAGATGTGAAGAGGACTGGCCATACATGGGGACAGTTGGAGAAGTTGGCCCAGGACCGGGATGACTGGAGAGCCCTTGTTCGTGGCCTATGCCCAAAGTTGGGGCGGTAGGCGAAAGAAGAAGTAATGGTAGTAGTAGTATTGGTAGTAGTAATATAGGTAGTAGTAGTCATGGTAGTAGTAGTAATAATAATGGTAGAAGTAGTAGTAGTATTGGTAGGAGTAGTAGTAGGCAATAGAAATCAAGTGACATTTTCTCTACCTGCACAAAGTGGCGTGACAGTAGAATGCATTCACGCAAACACACACACAGCGTGGCATAACACCATATCCTGTGATGGAAAAATCTGTATACGGTTGCCTTTTGTGAACTTAGAATTTGTTTCATACTACATTTCCAATGAGTGTCTTCCAATTCAGCTGAGAATGTTGAATTTTATGTTAAAGGAGAACTCTGGTTTAAAATTGGTGTAAATGGATGTAAAACTGGTGTAAAATGGATAGCTCTTGTACATACATGTAACTCTGTTCATCAATCGACTTATCGAGTCTTAAAAACAAGATGGTGTCAACGGGGCAACTACTGGAGGTGAAACTATTTGTACACTTACGAAGTTGTCAATGCCTCGTTTTATATGGTAAGACCCTCATTATACTACCAAAGAAGTGTCAGGCTACTATTAGCCTTGTAAGCCTTACTCCACCGTATAGCATTTCGGTAGAATCTGCTATAAACAGATCACGTAGCTTTGCGTCTATAGGCTTTATTTTGCTCTCCAACGAACGTTCAAACTCGTTATCATATTAAACATATCTCAGATCCATTTTACACTGGAGTTCTCCTTTTAATGTATGGGAAATTAGTTTCCTATCTCATCTGTGTCTGTGTAATGGAATGTTCTCATGACAGAGGAGGGGGCTTTGCGTCCTGACCTCCTGTGGAGAATTGGGGATCCTGAGAGGGGCACGGGTTCATGGACCCATCTTTTATGACACCTACTGCAGCTTCAAACATATAGATTACCATCTCTACAGAGAGAGGGAAGACAGATGCCAGATCACAGTCCAGAGAGTATAAGAATCATTACGTTCGTCAGAACAATGTCTTTATTCTGAGAAGCCTCTTGGTGACACAGGCTGGGGACCGGGAGTTTCAGCTTGGTGGAGTTTTGAAGCACCAAGCTGGCTTCCTGATGCAGGGGACTGGGGGAGAACCTTCAGCTGGGCCTTGGGTGATGTGGTAGGCCTGGTGATTGTCTATTGTTATGTTATGTACAATGTTGTATGCATGTTGTGCTGTATAATCGTCTTGTATGTCATTGTACCATTACTATCCAAATATAACCATGATTGTCTACAAGTATTGTGTGCTTTTCGCATTTAAAAAAAATAATCTATACTAGGCAACATATATCTATATTCATATTCATAAGTGTCAATTGCCACGACAATCCCCACCTGCAACAAAACAAATTGGTCAATTTTAATGCCAGATCCATTAATAATAAATCACTATTACTTGGTCAAACCATTTCCGACAAGAATTTGGATTTTCTCTGCCTCACTGAAACTTTCCAGAAACCAAATTAATACCTGGCTCTTCACCAGTGTGCTCCTAGCTACATAGCTAGGTAGCTTCATAGCTACCTTGCCTGCCCTCACACTGCTGGAACAGGAGTAGGAATTGCAGTGATATATAACTGTTTGCAGTGTGAAAACCAAATATATTCCACCTCTCACTTCCTTCGAATGCATGGCGTTTATCTTATCTGGCCATATTTCAGTCATGGTAGTGCTGATCTATCACCCTCCTCCCATGCCCAACAGTGCTTTTTTGCTGAGCTGTCTGAGCTCCTGACCCTTTTGAGCTTCACCTGCCCTGCCATAGTTGTCCTTGGAGATCTAACTATACATTTTGAGCGTCCTGAATGCAGTTCTTCTGCCAGTCTGTCCTCTGCTTGAGAACTTTGGCCTCAAGCAGCACATTGACTTTTCTACCGACAACAAAGGACATACGCTTGACCTCATATGCACTGCCGGGGTGGAGCCTTCTAGCATTGGGCTCCGTTTCTGGGCTAAGTGACCACATCCCCATCACTTGTGACCTGTAAATGCCCCAGCCACCCACCCCTATAAAATGCACAATTCGATTCAGGAATCAAATCTGTGGACACAACCCTGCTCCTCCAGTTCCATGACAAACCTCCCCACCACCAACTTTGTTGCTTCCTTCAATTCACACCTGATCTGTTAGATGAAGTAGGTCCTTTAAAGGACACGCAGCTATATGTGTCCACCATGAACAGCAACATTCACAAAGCCACCTCGCTCCTCACCAGCTGCCTGCAGGATATCAAAGCCTTGATGCAACTAAGCTTTCTCCAACTCAACTGTGGCAAAACAGAAGTGATCCTTCTTGGAACTAAGACCACGCTGAAACAGCTTGCTAATTTCTCTCGAGATTTGATGGCGTCCAGGTCCGGCCTCATTTGAGGCTCACATCAAACATGTCACAAAAGTCTCCTTGTTCCATCTGAGGAATATTGCTCGGATTCACCGCTACCTCTCACAACCTGCCGCAGAGCGCCTCATCCACGCTTTCATATCCTCCCGCTTGGACTACTGCAACGCCCTTCTTGTGGGATCAACGGACAAGACGATGAACAGGCTGCAGTACGTCCAAAACTGTGCTGCTAGGCTCCTTACCCACACCTCTACCCGTGAGCACATAAAAGCAGTGGAACGAGAACAAACACTGTCGATTTTATTGAGTCATGTAACGCACTGACTTGTGTAAGGACATGGTTCCCTTTCAAAATGTCGATAGAAAGGGCTATAAAGAGATGGTTAAAACACTCAATCCCAGGTGCGCTTTACCTGCCTGCACACACTTCAGCGAGCAAGTGGAAAAAGAAATCCCTACTATTAAACATTAGTGTTTTTTAGAGATGGAAGTAACTTAAAGAGAAGATTTGGCATTTTTTTCTATTGCAGTTTTGCTCAATAAATGTTCTTAAATGACTTATGAAATATTTCCTAGTATACAAAAGTACAGTAATAGCTGCCTCACCAGTATTTGACCCCTTCAGAAGCATTTATATCGAAATTAGAAGATAAAATTAACATTTGTGATATAATACCGTTACGGTCTATGCCTAAAATCATTAAATTTTAGTCCATACCATACAGCCCTAGTATGTGATTTTGTGTACTTTGTATTTAGCTACTAACAACCAGATCTGTTTGTAAATCAAGATCTCAACGAATAAGATACTGGATCATTACTTCACTCTCCACACTGGGCAAAGATGCAAGGCTGTAGCGTTAATCTCATTCTGCTACTCTACCTGCTGTGGGAATCTCACTGTGGCGCGACTACTACTACTACACCATGGGCTCCGGATGGGAATGGAATTATCCAATATTCACAGGAGTACCTGCTATCTCTGCAATATCGCAACTCCTCGACCTATCAGGCTGGAATTTTATCTGACCCAGGGAGATTGGATAACCAGAGCCGAGATCTTAGAGGAAAAACGACCAGGAAGCGAGGAAGAAAGGGAGGATTGCGACAGAGGCTGAAGAGACTCACCGGTAAGGGGGTGTGTCCTCCGCTTCCCTCTATAATGTTGGCGAATGTCCGTTCACTTCGCAATAAACTTCATGAGCTACAAGCAAACTGCAAATTACAGTGGGCATATAGAGAGGCCAGTCTGATCTGTATCACCAAGGCATGGCTCGATAACACCATACCTGACTGAATTATTGGAGTGCCACTTAGGATGGACAGAGACTGTACCAGCAGTGGGGAAAGATTTGAGGGTGGTCTGTGTATATGTAAATAAAGCATGGAGTAGATCGGCCAGCATCAGAGAAACATGCTGCACACCACATGGAACTATTATGCATGTCTTTTAGACCGAGATACCTCCCGAGAGTTTGGCCAAGTGACAGTGATAGCTGTTTATGTCCCGCCCTCTGGCAATGACGCATGTGCAATGGAGATAATCACAAACTACGCTCAACGCATAGAAACATAATCCAGAATCACCTTTATTTATTATGATTTTTATGATTCCTGTAGACTGACTAAATCATTACCAACATTCCAGCAGTATGTTAAATGTGTCCTTTGAATTGAAGTTTATTCTGTTAGTCATAAATATGACAGCTTCATGGAGATATTATGGACATGACTGCTCAATCGTTTTTTTGTAAAAAATAAATAAATAAATCAAAACAAGGAAAAAGTTATAGTTTCTGTGGCTAGTAGCTGGGAGCACATCTGCTTGGCTATCGGCTAGTAAGGGCTTTCTGGATACGTCAACTGGGTAATCTGAGTTGTGTTTCGTTAGTTAAATGAGCATGGTGGTTACCAACTCGTTACATAGGTCTTGGAATGGTTTTGTGAGTGTGATTAAAGGCTACAAAAGCAGATAAGAGCTTGCCCCCATAGCATAGCGTTATAGCTATTCCGAAGCGCTGGAAGCCAGAGCAGCTCTCTGGCTTCAGAGCAGAGCAGCTCTCTGGCTAGGTCCAATGAATTTGGACCTAGCCAGATGGGGTGACCATCAGGAAACATAATGGGGTTAAAAATCGCTGGAATTCTCCTTTAATAAGACATTTTGTTTGTCTGTTATGTTATGTTATTTTGACCCAGACTCACCTTGACATGTAACTTTTATAAATGATATTCCTTTTACAATAAATATTTTTGTTAACTTAAGACTAGAGGGTATATAACATCACCTCTGCTGCCAGCATGCTTCAGCTTTCCCAGGGCGGCGGCCAGGGAAGAGGCGGGACACTCGTAGGGAATCACCGTCAGACTCTTGCCGTGAGGAATGAACAACTTGCCAGCGTAACTCCACAGCTGAAGCAGGGACAGAGAACAAGAACACAACTCAAACTCATACTCAGTTACTCATACATGAGACAGAGAAATCCTCCTACAACATTCAGAGAGTGAGTGAGTTCTGCAGGTAGGTTTGGAGAACAAGACTGTGGCCAGTTCTGGACAGTCGAGAGCTGAGGTGATGTTCTACCAAACAGTCATCACTCAGCACTACATGTAACCATACACAAAAGTCACGATTCGGTACTTACCTCAATTTTTAAGTCACAGTTTGGTATGTTTTTCTGTACAGCATTTTTTTTATTCAACATTTTATTTTTTTTGATTTATCAAATCAAACAAATGCCTTACACACATGAAAAGACATCAAATACAATTGAGGATAAAAACACTATAAAGTCCAGGACTTAATTCCATTGTGGTCCTCAACACAAAACACCAGGACAAGACAATACACTCAGAGTTTGTGATAATCAATTAACATTTTTCTTCTTTTGCACCGAAATAAAACATGCATCGAACCGTTAGATGCACCGAAAAATGTCAGTACGAATATGTGTATCGTTACACTCCTGCACCTGACCAGCGGACAGGTCACCTGACCAGTGGACAGGTCACCTGACCAGCTGCAGGCCCGTTTAAAACTGCACTAGAAGGACTTGTTTGATTCAGTTCAGCCAGACATGAAGATCCTAAGAATCCTTTATTGTCCTATAGAACAGGATTTTCCTAATAACTGTATGGTTCCTCTTTAGGCCGAAAACTATTTTGTTGGGTTCCGGTTTCCGACCGACCCTGTCAATTTATGTGCGACCCATATTATTTTATGAACGTGGGAAAAAAATAAAAACATACAGCATACAACATGCTGGGAGTATCCATTGCTGCTGTAAAAAAAAAAGTCCTACCTATCACTCGCTGCCACTGGAAAAATAAAATAAAATAAAATAAATTACCTACCCATGACCTCAACTGACAACCAACAGGAACCAAAATTTTTTTTTTTTTAGGCCTTACACGTTCTATGAAATGTGCTTAATAAAAAGGTTCCTACCTGTCCATAGACTTTGCCTGGCATTTCCTTCCCAGCCTGGAGAGTCTGGAAGTTGGTATTCCAGATGCAAAGGAAGTCTGGAAAATCAAATGGATGTGGAGATTTAAGACTAGTGATCAATGTATATTCGCCAGCCGATATTATCGGCTAATATTTTACCAGCTGGGGGGGGGGGCGATAGAGTCTAGGAAGTCTGGAAAATCATTCAACTCAATCTACAGGGTTAAACTTAATGCACACAGGCTTGATGCTCTCCACTTTTTGTTTGGGAAAACAAAGGAAAACTTAGGAGAAAAGATTGTTTACACCAGTGTGGATGGGGCCTAAATTTAATTTAATGTACATGCAATATAAATAATATTATATAAATGTAAAATAATGTATATGTACTCTAGATGTAATGTATATATAACTGATGTAATGTGTGAGGTAAGGAGGAGTGTTTACTGGTGCCGGGTCCGGCCGCGGGGTGGGGGGCCCCCACTACAGCCACGTGGCAGTCATCCAGGTAGACGGCGGAGGCGGCCTGCAGCGGGGCACCCCCAACATGCAGGCCCAGCAGCTGGGTCCGGGGCAGGGGGGCAACACCCCCGAGGGGCAGGGTGGGGGGCCCACGCACTGATACCAGGCTCTGGTAGACGCGGCCATCGGGGTCTGGGGACGATGAAGGGGCTTCATTACAAGGTGAAGGGCCTGTGTAGTTCATGCACAGAAATTACCATTGTGTTGGTCTTAAAGCAAAGGGCGCGTTTCACACAACACGAGAACTAGGTTGTATTAGTGGTGTTCTCATGAGCAGAACACAAGAGAACTAAGATGTACAGTCATGGCTGAAAGTATTGCCACCCCTCCGGATGTGTTGGTTTTTGAGCAAAACACACTTTAAGGTTTTTTATTAAATAAATAAACCAGGATATTTTCAATAGCTCAACGCAACTAAAACAATTGGTTTCCTCAAATTCAACACAAAATATCACTAAAATGCTGTGGGAAGTGTCTTTTGCAGTGATAAAAGCACACTTTTCATTGTTAAAATGCAGTGCTAAGGTTATAGGTAGTCAGATGTCAGCTGTGGTAGCATTCCTGAGAAATATAAGCCCATTTCTAATGGACAATAAACTCCTGTATGGATTCAAGGATTCAAAATATATGAATGAATCTACCTACCCCTTCATATGCAGCTGATTATCAGTGTCAGAGGAAGCAAAATAGGTCTAGAGTATCATCTAGTTATTGCCATATATCAGTTTAGACAGGGCGCACTTTTCAGTGTATGCTTCATTATTCCTCGTCCAAACATACTGCTATTCTAAATGCATGAACAGAACACTGAACCACAACCATATGAAATGAGTGACAATAGGCTTGGCAGTTAATTACATGGAACAACAGAACAAAACCAGAACTTTTTGGGCCTCCGGACCAGTGGTTATGTCTGGAGGATGTAGAATGAAAAATACCCTGGAATGTGAAGCATGTCCATGGCCAGGTGATGCTCTAGATATATTTTGCTTCCTCTGGCACTGATAATCAGCTGCATATAAAAGGGGTAGGTAGATTCAAATATTTTGAATCCTTGAAGAAAACCTCATACTGTCCATAGACACCAATAGGGATGTATAGTGAGTAAACAGGAGTTTATCCATTAGAAATGGGCTTATATTTCTCAGAAATGCTACCACAGCTGATGTCTGACTACCTATAACCTTAGCACTGGATATTAACAATGGAAAGTGTGCTTTTATCACTGCAAAAGACACTTGTGAGGGGTGCCAATGTCTTTTCCACTTCCCACAGCATTTTAGTGGTATTGTGTGTTGAATTTGGGGAAACCAATTGTTGTTTTAGTTGCGTTGCGCTATTGAAAATATCCTGGTTTGGTTATTTGATTAAAAAGTGAATTTTGCTAAAAAACCAACACATCCAGAGGGGTAACAACACTTTCAGCCATGGCTGTATTAGTGGTGTTCTCCAGCAGCAGAACACAAGAGATCTAGGATGTATTAGTGGTGTTCTCCAGCAGCAGAACACAAGAGATCTAGGATGTATTAGTGGTGTTCTCCAGGAGCAGAACACATTGGACTCTACTGGGACAGACTCTACTGGACTCTAGATAGATAAATAGATATTAACTTTATTGATCCCCAGGGGGAAATTCAGTGTCTAAGTAACTCAAAGGCAAAACCTACACATACAACACAAGCCGGGAATGTCAAATAAAATAGATCCCCATAACAATAAAATGCACAACACCATGTAGTGTTCACCACGAGGCCCCGGGCCCTTACACAGACACAGCAGGCGGATGTAGCCCTCCTGGTAGCAGGCGGAGTAGCTGAGCGGGGCCTGGCACTCCTGAAGGGCCGGGCCCTGTGGCTCCAGGCTGAACTTTTGTAGGCTGTTGGGTTTCAGTCTCTGCACGTACAGGAAATGACAGCCGTTCTGTGGGAGACGAGCACAGCCAAACAGGACCGTCATCTAGTGAAACAAACCCTCAGTCATCCACATATCCAAGGTCGGGTCACGGGGGTAGCAGCTCAAGCAGGGGGCCCCACACTTCCCTTTCCCCGGCCATATTGACCAGCTCTGACGGGGGGATCCCAAGGCGTTCCCAGGCCAGTGTTGAGATATGATCTCTCCACCTAGTCCTGGGTCTTCCTCTCAGTCTCCTCCCCACTGGTCATGCCTGGAACACCTCCCAAGGGAGGCGTCCAGTGGGCATCCTCACCAGATGAACCACCTCAGCTGACTCCTTTCTAAGCAAAGGAGCAGCGGCTCTAAACAGAGTTCTTCACGGATGGCTGAGCTTCTCACCCTATCCCTAAGGGAGACGCTAGCCACCCTCCTGAGAAAACCTATGTTGGCTGCTTGTACACGCCATCTCGTCCTTTCGGTAATCACCCATTCCTCATGACTATAGGTGAGGATAGGAATAAAGATCGACCGGTAGATCAGTGCGGTAAAGCGAACACAACACCGCCAGCTCCGATTTTCTGACCAATCTCACTCTATCACTGTCCATCTCCGTCACTCGCAAACAAGGTACTTGAACTCCTTCAATTGGGCTAAGGCAGGGCTCCAGAGTGCGACCATTTGCTTGTGTGCGTTTAATTTGCGAGCGACCTAAGCACCTGAGTAACTGCGACGGAAAAAGAAAATAAACGCAACAAAAGAAGAGGGAAGATGAAGCGAGGTAGAAAAATAGAATGTTTATTCATTAAAAAAAACTAAGCCTACTCTCAGCCTACTGAGAGTCTGGACCCCACGACACACACAACCCACTATGTGTTAAACAATCCTAAAGGACAGCGTGGATCAGTCAATCTGTACCCTATGTTTTAAAACCTTTAAAAACATATGATCCAAGGACAGGTTACACACACAATCGCGGAGATGTATCCATCTCCGCGATTGTGTGTGTAACCCATCGCGACGGCAGGATCTCAGAGAGAGCGAGAGAGAGAGAGAGACGTGTGTGTTGGTGCGGGTGTGTTACGTGTGTGTGTTACGTGCGTGCGTGTGTTACGTGCGTGCGCTTATACACACACGACACGCATATCAAAATATGTACACACTATTTTTAAATGAAATAGGCTGGTGTTTTGTTTTTTATAATAGAGGAAACCCATCGCGGAGATGGATCCATCTCCTATTTCATTTTAAAATAGTATGTACATATTTTGAATGGATAGGCCTAAATATTTGTTATATTTTTAAAATATTCCTTTACAGCCTATTTTTTTTAGTTTACATACTAATATTTCAAAACCTGGGAACGCGAAATGCATGCTGGGATATATAAGCCTACCAAGTACACACGAGTCACCATCGATGCAGACTCGATGAACAGGCAGTTTCGAGAACGCATCAAGAACACTTCCGAGGTTCAAGTACGTACTTGGTCCGATGCGTTCTCAGGGTTGGAACAGTAGGCTCCGACTGATGATGTATATCGAGTACACAAATTCACGTATTCAAGTACAGACGAGAATGCGAATTGAGAAACGGCAACTGTCTCCAGTCTGATCACGAGCGCACAGCTGATCGGACAGAGGGCGCCTGATGTTATGCGACAATCGGACGCTCGCATTCAGTCAGGACACGGTGTAACACAACAAGCTGCTCTGTCATGTGACAAACACTACAGCGAGATGGCTGCATGTGCCAGCACAAGTGATACTGTGGCCGCCGGTCCACGACTGGTAGATAAAGATGAAGCCAGGAGCAGTGGTGTAGTCTACGTGATACGCAGGTATACGCCGTATACCCACTAAAGCTCCAGCATTTCGGTATGCCCACTTGAAATGCACAATGCGCAATGACGCAATGAAGCATTAGCATCACCTAGCTTCTAGGCATATAAACGGTGGTCCCCACAGACAAATGCCCGATATATATAACAATCATATTTCCAATTTTCAGCCCTCTATAACATTGTGTTATATTATTAATATGTTGTCCTGGTTCTAAAATAAAGCACAACAATGTTATTCGAGAGTGTTTCTCCTTGTCCAGGAAAAGTATCGAAAAAGGAATCGCAATACTCAACTCGGAAAAGTAACCAAAATCGGAATCGCAATACTCAACTCGGTATCGAAGCGATAATTTTGGTATCGTGACAACACTAACCCGGAGTATGCAATTCACTAGGGCTGTGCGATATGACCAAAATATCATATCCCGATATAGGTCATTCATTATCCCGATAACGATATATATCACGATATAGCACATTTTCTGTAAATTCAATGAATAGTTCATATAAAATGACCACATGGAAAGGTCTATATCGTATTAAATTTTTGATTATACTCGACAAATAAAGGTAACTTAATCATGATTCGTTAAGTGATTAAGTAATGTTTAAGTAATGATTAAGTAACTTTATTGACATGATTTCATTTATTTACATGATTAAGTAACTTAGTCATGATTATTTTTCTCCTTTTATTTAGAACCTTTGTGCAAATGTTCAATTAAGCATGTATAAATATAAAAAGGTAAATAGAAAACACTTTTAAACTATAGTTGCAAACTAGTATCAAAACCAACCATATAATACCCCAACAGTAGAACGGCAACAGCAGCAGTTATCTCTTATCTCACACCGGGGCTTCTAACGCCAGGGCAGTTACGCCGGGATAGCGCGGACTGGAGCCCCGGGGACCGCGGA
>OMLJ01048348.1:280-12619 GCA_900302595.1 Gadiculus argenteus | reverse complement strand
AAACGCACACAAATACACACACACACACACCACCCCTCTTAGCCCTTGAGTCCATTCACATCAGAGGAACATACCAATTAACTTGAGGTTAATTGCTTGGGAAGACCACAACTACGATAGGGTTTTTTAAACACCTTACTTTTTGTTTGCCTTTGCTTGTCAAAATATGATTGGCTGTTTATGAAATAAAGGTTCGGGACAAATAATTACGGCAATTAATTTAAGATTGTGTGGTGTGTGTGTGGCAGCTGTCTATTAATTAAAAAAAATTCTTGTTGATGACTCGTTGTTGCCCGGCAACAGCTGACACTAAAGTGTGCAGCTGATGATTTTAACGCTAACTTAATTATAACACTGATGTCCCACCCACCAGTAAGACCACTTAAAACACATAAAGGAATACATGAGTGCTGAAATATTTTTACAACTAATGACTTGGGTGGCAGATGTGCCGAAGTCGATAAAATCTGACATAAAATACAATAAATGAGTCAAGAGCTAAAAGGTGCACAAAAGTGTAATGCTCGTGACACACAATAGCATTACGGTTTTCATACCCACAAACACACATCACATTGGGCCTGAAAAGTTTACATGGGAGAAACCATGGGTGGGTTTTCGCCTCATGCACCTAGTGCACCCTTACTCTCTGCCCTGAGGTGCCACCACTATAAACGTCCAGCACAGGATGGTTATCAACCACCACCGCCCAGGGGCCCCTTCACAAGGACTTTATGGTGCATTCTGGGTGGGAGGCCCTGAAAGATGTGGTCGCCGGGGTGCAGAGGAATCTTTGAGGGCTCGCTTCCTGCTAGCATCCTGGCTCTGGAAGTATGGGAACCATGGAGGGTGGCTGGCTTGCAGCCCATCATCCTCTCTGCTGCGTCTGATGACTAACCCAGAGAGTGAAAGTATTATGGTAGCTGGTGGGTGGATCCACTCACCCATGACATTTGCACTCCATCTAGACTACACTCCTTCCTGCATGTGTTTCTAGTAAGTAGGTGAGCCTTGCCGTTAGAATTTCACTTAACGGACTCATGGGGAAGGGGTTTCTTCAGTGAGGTTTCTTAGCATGCGCTGCATCCAGAGCTCCATGTGTCATTCATATATTAACGTGTTGAAAGTGTTGTGCTCTTTGCATTTGGCAATGTACACATGATGTATGCCTTCATTTATTTGTGTGCGATATGTCACATCAGCGTAGAACATAATGTCAGGGCGTCTGTCAATACGATTAGAGTAATAGGTTAAGGCCAATGAAATGCCAACGGCCCATTTTATTTCTGGGTATCTTTAACAAACACCCCCTCCCACACAGTCCATGTCAATCATTTGATCTCACAAAGCATTTTTTTTGCTTTCGTTTCACCTAAGGTGTAGGCCACAGTCGGAAGCAATCCAAAACGCTTTTTCTCACACACACTATTTAGACTGTTGTCTGCCTTTATTTGACTTGGTTGGGTTTTGGCTCAATTCCTTGGGTTCTTTCATGACAGCCTCTGTGTGCTGCTCTGTTTTTGACTTGGACTGTGTAATAAATCATTCAGACCAGCACAAGGATCCGGGAGGCTATTCACACGTTCTCTGTGACCTAGAAACAGCAGCGGCTTTCACCACCAGCAGCTCTCCCTCTCTATCTCTTTCTTTTCTCTTTGAATATCACTCTCTCTCTCTCCCTCTCTCTCTCTCTCTCTCTCTCTCCAAATCCAACTGTCTCTCTTTCTTTTTAAACATCTCTGTCTCTGAGTATATTTGACTCTCTCTCCCTCTCTCTGCAGACACCACAGATTCTTCAAGATGGTTGAGCCCATTTTAAGTGATCCCTCATTGTTGTTGTGGTATCCTTAAAGTCACTGGGAAAAACTGCAAATACCCTACAAGGGCACAAGCACAATACAAATACATGTTGGTGGCCTTCATAGGCCTCTGGTCACAGGGTCAACCAAAAAGATCAAACCACACTTGAGCTTTGAGACAAGACAGGGGTTGTTATTATTTTCTTATTTTTTCACATTTCTTCCCCAAACAGCCCAAAACCATAATTTAGTGAACAAACAACTTAAAGTATTCACACAGAATACTGTGAATACTGAGTCGCTCAGCCGAGTTCCCAACAACCTGGAACTTTCTCCCTTGCTTACACTCTCCACTCACTCCTAAAGGGGGGGTTTAAAACCAGAGCCATTGACAAATAGCTTCTTTTCCAGCTGGCCATGCAGTCTGATAGCTTAAGGTTGTTAGGTGGGTGGGAATTCATCAGTCGAGTTGAACAAGAGTGCAAATTGAATTCAGCTCATGAGTAATAGATTGGACTGCCGCATCAACAATTAACATTCCTCACCCAAGGCACCTAGTGTATATATACAGCACATGAAACCATTCAGAGACAATTCCAGATGTATGTGAAATTACCGCCAAAAAAATTACCTGATGAGGTAAAACGTCTTTACCTTTTGACGTCAAGTCATTGTCTATTCAACGTTAAATCGACTGAAGCCCCATAATTAACATGTGCTAACAGAAAAGTCCTGCTTATTGTATACATTACCATTAGAAACCATTCTACACCTTTAGTTTAATAATTATATTAAAAGCATACCCTGTACAAGTCGATCATAGACGTTGACTGGACGTCAATTTACAGGGTTGTTTGGCAAGTTTATTTAACAAGTCATATCGACGATGCAAAAGTGACCATTATATATATAACACTAAATCTGCCAATTCAATTCAAAGTCATTCCATACAATTAAAATAGGCCAAGGTAGGGCACAATTTATCTCTTGTTAAACCAAAAACAACACAGTTAAGTTCTCAATTCACAATTAAGATCGGTTAACATTGTATTGCAATGTTAACCGAGACAGTATCGTATTTTTTTTTATATAAAGCCACATTATTTTTAAACTGCAGGAGTAGCTTATAGAAAAGGCTTTTGTGTAGGAACGTTTTTGAGGAGAGGCTCTGTGAGATTGTTAAAAAAAACTTTACTATTGGATAAACTTGATTTGATTGTTAACTTCCTCTTTTAGAGGAGATTCAATTTGTTGACTGGTGGGGGGGATTGAGGCGGGCGCTCCTCCAGTGTGTGCACGGTGCGGTGACAAGTCATAAGTCGACGCTCCATTGGTCCGACCTCTCAATGTTCAGAAAAATTCCCATTGGTCCGACAGCCCATTGTTCCTTTTGTGGATTAGCTCCCATCTAAAATCTGAAACAATCCTCTGCGATAGTACGACAACATAACGATTAGATCGGACAGATCACTTATGCTGATGACAGGGCATATAGCCTATCGGAGACCAACGCTGTAGGCTACCCTTTTGATTATTGTTGAAGCACAAAGATAATGATTCTATTCTAGGCCTAACCCTAACCCTAACCCTAGCACACCAGAATGGCTATCGATCGTTTTTCATGAGCGGTGCACGGGCGCGGTGCACGGGCGCCCCAGTGTGTGTGCGCTCATCATTCGTTTCAAGCAACGGCACATCGGAGCATCGATGTGTGTTTTGCTCCGGCTCCATTTGCCTTTTCTTTGCAGGTGGCGGAACGCCACAGTTGACAAGATACACGCATAGTTTTGTTTTGATGACCTGAAGGTTAGTTACGCAAAAGCGCGGTAGGACACAAGTGGCGGTACACATCCCTGATTTTGGGCACGCATGCGTAGGCCTACTTGCATACTAGTTATGTGCACCCCTGCCTATAAGCCATCCCGGAAAATAAGCTGCAGCGACAATTTTAGATCGTAAAATCGGGATGCAGCTTTATATTCGAGAATATGGTTGTCCTATGCCATTCTATTATTTGCCATTTGATTACAGGTAAATACCAAACATGCCTTAATTAATTGTACATTGATCAAATATAAGTCAAAGATTAATTCAAAACAAGACCAAGAAAAGATCATAGACGGATTAGCCGAACAGATGAGTATTTGATTAGACAATGACATTCAAACACTGAAACAGTGAAGCAACATGTGAGTCACTGCTTGCCCTGGCTGGGGCATGCTTCAAATGAGGTGCTGGACGGACTTGTTGGAGCTTGTATAGCTTCTTGTCACTGGGCCTGAAAAGGAAGGTACGTTTTTCAGCAGTGGGTGTATCCATCCATCCATCCATCCATCCATCCATCCATCCATCCATCCATCCATCGATAGATAGATCGAACCACCAAAGTGTTAATTAGGTAGCCTACTCACAAAGATAAAACACACAAAACATCAAAACGAAATAGGCAGTATGCCCAGTATGTGGATAAAAACAGAATCACTACAAATACACTACCCAAGCGAAAAACTAATATTTAAATTGTGTATTTAAGTATACCACCAGAAGAATAGCAAAGAATACATTTCAAATACGATTACATGTTTAACAGACGAATGTACTGGGTATTGAGTATAGACGTAAAAATAGAAAAGAAGAATAGCAAAGAATAATACATTTCAAATACAATTACATGTTTAACGTCTGTTAAACATGTAAGTGTAAAATCACGCGTTGTAAATGACGCGTTTATATCAATGTATATCTCTGATTTCCTGTTAAGTTAAGGTAAGGTAAGGTAAGTTAAATTTAACGTCTGTTAAACATGTAATTGTATTTGAAATGTATTATTCTTATTATTAACAGACTTTAAACATGTAATTGTATTTGAAATGTATTATTCTTTGCTATTCTTGTATTCTATTTTTACATCTATACTCAATACTCAGTACATTCGTCTGTTAAACATGTAATTGTATTTGAAATGTATTCTTTGCTATTCTTCTATTCTATTTTTACATCTATACTCAGTACTCAGTACACTGCAAGTACACACTAAATAATATTTAGTGCGTTATTATATTACTAGTAAACCAATGAACACTATTCGGAACACATTAAACTTCTTTTATGAATTATGAATTTAATTATTTTGTGAATTACTTTCACTTTGAAAGTAATTCAAAGTGTATAACCCAGCTAACTCTCCTTCTGGACACAATGCTGAATTTGGAATGAAACAACTCGTCTAAATCTGGTAAAACAGGAAAACGCCTATTTATATCATAAAGCCAAAAAAAAGTGTAAAATCACGCGTTGTAAATGACGCGTTTATATCAATGTATATCTCTGATTTCCTGTTAAGTTAAGGTAAGGTAAGTTAAGATCATTATTATCTTCTTTAAACTGGGCGTCCTCCTACGCACTATTTTTTGGTGGTAAGCTACCCAAGCAATAAACGGATATGTTTGATTGGATAATCACATTATCTGGATACATGACTATAGGGGGTAAATTGCAGAGATGCCGGCTAAGTGAGATCAGCACACTGTGAAATTATTTCAGCCCAGTATATTCTGTGTTTACCGTATCATAGATGTGAAAAGTGAGATTCAATACCCTGCATGGGGGAAATTGGGTGAAGATGATACATTTTTATAAACAGTTTCCCAAAGTAATCTGAATCCAATAACTTAAATTCATTTTTGACTTCTGTCTGCTTATGAATCTCCCTAATTGACTAAACCTCTAAACTGATTAAATTGATTATTATTCTTAAGATAAAGGAAAGTTGTTTGGCACAAAGCTGTAGATATCCTTAATATAGTGTACAGTTTACGATGACAAGGATTTCTTATCGGACAATGGAAGGAATAGCCAATAGCCAATTCGATCCAATTCTGGCAAAGGCCAGAATTGGATCAATTGTGTCTTCCTTGTAGTCTTTCTCGATTTGTTTGCGAGTACGAGCAATAGAATGTAGTCCAGGTAATTTTCTATTTCTGCTATTTTGATTTGAGTGCTGTTAATAGCCGCGTACCGACCAGGACCTTTTCAGTCCCAGGCTTTTTTTTGGCTACGCCCACGCATTAGCTCCTTGTCGTCGCGTACGCACCACAGGTAAGTCCGAGAGGCTTATCAACGGAGCGTCGACGAGCTACGAGCGGCTCAGAGAAGTACCACCTCTGCCGGAGGAATTTCTGAGCCGCTGTCCCTGAGGGGCGGATCCTGGGCGGATCCTCTCTCCACACAGCACCCACAAAACCTCATAGCGGGAAAAGTATGCCTGGTCGGTAGGCGGCTATTGTGCGTCCTAGTCACCTGGTGTACAAACAAATGGGAATGATTGCTTGTGTGTTCTGCTAGTCTATAGTCATCAACACTGGCAGATTTACCGCAGATCATGGGAGTATTCCATCAACCAGGCTAAAGGCAAAGCCGGGCTTATTTCGCTTAGCCGGGCTTATTTCAGCTCGAGTTGCGTTCCACGACCGTGACTTAAGCGAATTAACCATGGCAATTTATCCAACCAACCTAACCTGGCAGGGAGCAGGTTTACTGTCAGGCTAACCTGAGCGGTGTCTCAGAGAAGTACACCTGTCGGCAACAAGTGAACCATCAGAAGGTTCCGCCAAGCCGTCACGATTTATTTGTATAAATGTACATATATGAAGTACAAACAGCCTATAGTTTCACTAAGGGTCTAAGATTAAATGATGCAAATAAAATAATTAATGAAATTGCTATCTATTGTAATCGTGGATATTTCGCTATATATTTTATACAAATCAATGTATTCTACTGTCAGCTTTAACCAGCAGGTGGATCAGTGGGTTATCACTGGGACTGTGGTGCCGACGTCCTTAGTTCGATGCCAGTTCATGGCATAGATTTATTGGAAAAAAGCTTATTTTTGTAATTGCCTTTATGTCAGAGAAAGTAGGCCTAACAATTTACATTTTATGTAATAAATACGTCTCAAGCTGCGTGCCCACTGCATCCGTCCGTCAACGGATCTCATTGACTTTGTATGGGGCGATCCCAAAATGCATTGTGGGTCCGTCCGTTCCGTCGGTTCCGTCTCTTGCTTTCAGAAGTTGAAAATATTTCAACTTTTCAGGCTGCGACGGATCCGTCAGCCAATTAGATCGCGTTATCTGGGTCCAATTCCACTGAAGGCATTTCCCCCCTCAGTCAGACACGCCTCCCGTCGTCCTTTGACGGACGGATGCAGTGGGCACGCGGCGTTACACTTTCCCAAGAACCCAAATATAACTTGCAAAACCCCATGTTCATGTTAATATGAATGTTACCAAAAGTGAAGTCTTTTAAAGACACCGCTGCATGGGAAAACCTCAGCCACATACATTCCATTCAGGTGAGTTTATCGACAGGCAGCCAAGACCACTTCTGTTTAGATAAATACTATGATCAATTTAGAATATTCAAAGAAATGGAAAATGGCATGAAAAGTACTAGTTCCAGTAATCTAAATTAATAATTGCATTAGGATTGAACCCCGGTCGACTGGGTGCAAGACACACAGGTTACCGCGAGACTATCTGCCAGAATACATATAAAAGTCAATATTCAAATTAAATATTAAAAACAAAGTATGTTACGCTTAATCTCTTATACTATATGCATTAAACAGATCGGCGATTTATTTTGCCAGGCGGCCTCCCTGTTTTTATTAATGGTTACGGTGTTACTTTTTTGAGTTATTATATGCTTGTTCTCCTCATAGACCCCCACAAGCAGCTCAATGTTCGCCGCTGGAAAGACTCCACTCTGTCCTTTAGGACATTTGATCCATGATTCGACATTCATGGTTCTGGGCTGGTTCCATATCTTGGGAGCGTGCGTAATCCACGATAAAGTAAGCCTGGTTTGAACTAACCTGAGTGAGGCGCGGCTAAACTGCATTGATGGAACGCATTTAGCCTCAAGTGGAAGTTGGCGTTAGTTCTAACCGGGCTTAATCAACTAAGTCGCTTTCATTAGCGACGTTGATGGAATACCCCCCAAGTGCATCAACTGCATATAGCCTTTTGTGTGGGGTTTTGATTTTGTACCCTGCCTTTTTCCCCCCCGGAAAAGGCTTGTTATCATGCTTGTTGTACATCATGCTTGTATGTGATGTGTTTACCTGATGATATTATTAGCATTTTATCTGCATCTTTCATCATATAAATATCTTATCAACATTGTGCCAATTTACACCTGGGAGATATATCAGATAGAGTAAAGTCTTTTCCACAACCTCAATTAGACATCCTTCCAATGACATCTATTTGACCCCTTTTAGGTGTCTTTTCCGTCTATTAGACGTATTTCTTTCTGCGTCTATTAGATGTCTATTCTGCCGTCTATTATATATCGTTACACATGGTGATGACTTGATTAAAAATGTTAGTTGTTGTTCTGAATTGTAATATCCATGTTTCTTGCCTTGCGGCCCATCCATTTTTTCTCCATTAAAACATTAAAGTTTTTGTCTCAAACTTTTAAAGGCAAATCAGTCCCTGCACCTGTTGCCTCCAAAGAATTAACTTCAAAATATTTAAAACCTATGGTACTGCTTTCCATGAACCAAGGCAGCTATGATGGGAAATGTGTATTTTCCCATTCTGTAACTGCCATTTGTTGATTATGCTTTTCGCTGACACCCATGAGGTGGTCAAGGGTCAAACTGTCCAACTGAGAAGTCAGACCCCACATTGTAATTGTCAATGATCAAATCAAATAATGTTTACTTATGGACAGAGTTTCCTGTATTCTCATCAAGGAGAAGAATACGTAAGGGGATCTCTGCTCACTCATGACTGGTATACCCAGGCACAAAGGTTAACGTTAGACAATGCTAGGAACAGGTAGAGTGGCTAGACAATGCAAGGAATAGGAGATGAACATGATGAAGGAGAACAACATGATGGATTTTTCCATCACACATCATGTGTGGAGCAGAGCTGTTGTCAGCATTTCTGAGACCTGTGCCACAGTATAAAAAGTTGTTGCGTTCTTCAATGCGTCAGACTTCAGATTGCGGACCTCTCTGGAGGGACGCAGGATGATTTCCCAACCAGCAACCAGGGGTCTTCAGCCTGCATGCTCTCTTGGAGAGATGTGGGTTGATTTCCCAACCAGGGGTTGTTAGTCTGGAGGCGCTCTTGGAGTGCCAGACTGGCTTCCCCACTCGGAGACGGGGATGTTCTCCCATCCAGGGAGAACATGCAGGGACTTCTGCCCGTGGGGCTCTCTTGGAGAGACACAGGTAGAATTTCCTTCTAGGCCTCAGATGATGGTATGATAGGCCTAGGATCATTGTTTGTTTGTTTGTTTGTTTGTTATGTTGTTAGTTTGTTGTATGATCATTTGTAGTTCACTGTACTGTTATTTACCCTAAATATATTACCATAATTATTCAAATCGGAATTACTCTGTATTCCACCATTAGTGTCCATAATTGTTTTCCGATAATAGTTTGTAAGTCATAATATAACACAGATGGTAAGCACATCAACCTAAAAATAGGTTAATGAAAATGCAACAGTCCATGCCGTTTTCTTATAATATAGACATTACTAGAATAAAATCAAGTACTTCTACTTTTAATACTTAAAAGTACATTTAAAAGCAAGTACTATTTACTTTTACTTAAGTCAGGTTGTCATTGTGGTACTTCTACTTTTACTAGAGTAAAAATGTAATTGGTTACTTGTACTTTTACTCAAGTACTGAGATGTACTTCCTCCACCACTGCTGAACATTTTAATGTCATGTTTAACAAATGAGGAAGCAGCAAGGAACAGCCAACAGAGCACTTTTAGCAGGGGCGTTCACACCTTTATTTATATCATTATCATGTCATGACCAATCATTTTACATTGATTGCCGACACGTTCGGCTATATCCCTCAAGCCTGACAGGACTGACCAAACATATTAGACACCTTCTTTTTAATTAGACATGAACACGCGCCCTGTTTGTTTTCAACAATTATTTTCCCTTGAATCTGGTACTCCAGGGCTCTCCAGTTAATCACATTGCCTGGGGAGTAGTTAAGGTCATCCACGAAGCGCTGGATCTCACAGGGAGAGAGGACAAAGTCCCACATATGGACGTCCGTTGTCATGCCAACGAAGGTCTGCTGAGGGTCAAATCCGCCACCGTGGGAATCCTGCTCCTGTAGGGAAAGATGAATACAGAAATATGAAAGTGAATATCAACATGGATTTACTCTCTAATGCAAGGAAACATAAAAAAGTTATTAATACAAGTTAAGTACAAGTTATTAATTTGATGCGCTACCTGTCCTAACATGATCAAAGCGTGTCCCGTTATGGTTCCTTCAGAACAGTATCTTTTGGCGCTAGGCTTTCCATCGATCCAAAGCTGTACCAGGCCATTAGCTCCATCCCAGGTTGCACAAATAGAAAGCCAGGTGTTCAGCTTGTATTCCTGTCCAAACATGCTCATGCCTTTATTCCTGGCGTTCATCTCTATCTGATCTGAGACACTCTTCTTAAAGATCAGGAAGGCATTGGCGAAGGCGGGCGTGGCCAGAGAGAACAGGCCGTGGTTTCTGAGGAGGTCTGTGAAGGACCTTAAGAGAAGAATGACAATGACAAATCAAAAATATATATTATACAAAATTCTTCTTCTTCTTATCATTATTATTATTATTAGCAAAGCAAAGTGAGAGGCACCCAATTATTATTATTATTGTTCTACCTGAGACAGACAGTAATGGCTTTGAATTCTTCTCTTGGTGTGATCAGTTTTACATGGTCCGTTTTAGTCTCCTGTGGAAAGGTGAACATTTTGCCGGTGAGATCTGAAAAGAAAAGCATAAAATCTTGTTCCAAACTCTTATCATTTATTTTATCATTTATATATCATTTATTTTATTAAAACTTCTTGAGCAACCGAGTAAAAAGTTAGTTTGGAGTTAGTGCACTAGATTTAACCCTCACTTCAATTAGTATTTTGTTATTGTGCACCTCAAATTCACACCCCAGAGGGCCATCCGATGACTTAAGTGTTGAAGAATGTCTGCATGTTGGAATAAGGAAGCAGTAAGGTAAAACGGCAAACTTACCTTCAGGTGCTGCAGCACACACGGTCAGCAGCACCACTGTGAGTAGACGCTTCATCTGGTACCAATTAAACACACTAATTAAACTTTTCTTTTGGAAATTGGAAATATATATATTTTATTTTAATACTATTATGTCCAAGTCAACACTTTGCAAGTAGTTCACCTCAGGAGGCTAACAGGCGTTCAAGTTTCTTTGTTGAATGTGTTGGATATTGTTGTAACGTACCTTGTGTTCTCTGCCAGGGTTTCGGACGTTGTGTAAGACAGCAGAGGAAGAGTTGAAGCTTTTATTTTCACTTCCTGCAACTGCTGAGTTGTTTTTTGTTCAATCACGTTTGTCAGCACTTTTTCAGGAATGTTTATATTGGGAATTTTTTTACAATTATAGTTAAAAAAAAACAAAAAACGTTATTTGTATTTAATGACTGTGATCAATTTTTACGTCATCCTTCTTTTTAGTAAAAAAAATAAATAAACACAGAAACAAAAGTTGATCAATGCTGCCTATAACCATCGTTAGGCCAACATGAAAACATCAAGCAAACTTCTTCTTCCGCTCTGGATCAGGGCCTGGGTGTCGAAACAGCCTTGCTCATTCAGTGCTGACTCAGTTCCCTTTCAAGCTCATTTATTGAGAAACATCTTTATAAAAAAAATATGTTTAATCTTTCCAATGCTCTTAACTCTTTTGTCCTTTCCTTAAGTTACAATGCTAACTTACAATGCTTTTGTGTTAACGTATTCATTTTTTGCTATAATTTGGTGTCAAGCTTTTATGTGTGTGGTCAGATCAGTCTCATTAATAATGAATGCACAGAGAAGGATTTACAAATGTATTTTGTGATATATATATATATATATATAAATGACTCTTCTCACAAGTACATTTCAATGCACACACAAATGGATATTGGTATTTGTAAATGTCAAATAAATCCATAAACAAAAATAAGTTTCACAAACACATTTCTGATCCACACACAAATGTGTCTTGTTTTAAATAGATGTTATATAAATCCATAAATATATTAATTAAAAAGATAGTGTACATTTTCATAAAAAATGTATTTGGATGTTGTTACATTTATATACAAACTGCTAAACTTGAATTTACAAGACGCTTTTCATTTGTGAACTTGTTTGTATTTGTGTGTGAACTGGTCTGTATTTGTGTGTCGACTTTTGAGTCTCTCCTGACGTGGCCGGATTCACAAATGCATTTTTTTTTACAAGGAACTCTCTGTAGCCAATCAGATGCCTCCCTCGTTTTCACTTGACTACAGTCCCACGAGTGGGACTGTAGTCAGCATTTTCTCTGCGCATTTTGCGTTGCTTTTCAGTAAAAGGAAAAATAAAGTGTTATCCAGACTGGAAGTTCAGCCTCAACATGGTGTCTGGTGATGGCGATGCCGATTCCACCGAGAGGCTCCGTGGAGCGGCGGTGGAGCTCCTCCACTGCCG
>OMLJ01048343.1:0-13197 GCA_900302595.1 Gadiculus argenteus | reverse complement strand
CATTCATCTGATGGGGCGGCAGCTAGCTGATTGTGAGGAAAGATCAGATGAATGGGATAATTTATGTTTTGCCCTAGAATCACTGATACAACCTTTAACATTTAAAACTAAAACATAAGCAAAATAAAATATTTCCAAATAAAAGGACTTGTGTGGGTAATTCACCCCTAAAACAACATTGTGCTTCAACACTATACTTCATCATATATTTATAGGTGATTTTGCTGCAATTGAATATACTAACTCCAAATTAAAAAGTAATTCCTTTTTACAGATACACCTCCCGTGAATTGACGCGTCATTGGAAAAAAAGAATGCACGACTACAAGTTCTGACTGGGGGCGGGTCATAATGAATGGGGCTGAGATGATTGACAGATGATAGCGCTCTCTGGTTGACCACGAGAGAGGAGATGGAAGACAGATCCGCGCTGTCTGCGGATCCTATATGTTTTTAAAGGTTTTAAAACCTATAGGGTACAGATTGGCTGATCCGCGCTGTCCTTTAGGATTGTTTAACACACAGTGGACTGTTTAACACGCATGCCGTTTATTGCGTGTTTAAGTCTGTGCATGTCGTGGGCTCTAGACTCAGTAGTAGGGCTGGTTGGAACAGTAGGCTTCGTTTTTTCGCTATGTTTCTACCTCGCTTCATTTTCCCTCATCTTTTGTCGCATTGATTTTCCTTCTCCGTTTCAGTTGCTCTGGCGCTCAGGTCGCTCGCAATTTCAACACAAGCAGTGAACAGGACCACAGCCAATCAGAGGCAAAGACCCGACTGAGGTCTATCTCTTATTGGTTTAGACCACGATATGACCCTCCCATGAGAGTGGGTTTGGTCATAGGATAACGCAGAGAGATGATGTGATTGCGAAGGAAGTTTATGTTTTCACCCGGGCAGCGCCAGGTGCACATGTGCGACCTAGAAAAAATATTAGTCCACCCTTAAATATTTTGGTCGCACTCTGGAGCCCTGTGCAGACCGTCATGCATCCCTTCGTGGTCAAAGTATACCAATCTCTTGACGGTTACTTCCAGCAGGATAATGTGCAATGTCGCCATAACACGGCATCCCATGTTTTATCAAGGGGTGCTGCACTTGTTCCTGAGCACAAAGCCTGACTGATACTTTGATGCTGCAGCTGAACGGGATTATGTCTCATTGAATTTTTTATTATTATTATTATTTATGTTTATGTTGTATTCCAAAAAAGCGTTGACAATCCCAAACCAATGTGGAGCTACAAATCTTCTACTGCATGATGGAATCATGTAAACTCTGAAATCCTTAAGGAATTTTTTCCAGTACCTTGTTCCAGCATCATGACACAAATAATGAATGCAGTTCTGGGGGAAAAGTGGCTTCTACGTTCTACGAAGTATTAGAAAAGTTTGCCTAATGATGTACTGGCCACAGAGTGTAGGTTCTGGCGTCATGTTTTCCCATATTTTTGGAGCAAGTCCCCGATCTAGAACCGGGCATGCCTAGGATTAGCTTTTCAATGGAGAGCACTGACAAAAGCGTAAGGACTTCAGCTGGATGCCAATGTAGCAATGTTATTTTCAATGCATGAATATGCTGTAGAAACTCGATATTTGAGGCTAATGATGGTTAGCAGTTAGTAGAATCCTAATATTCTTCTCTTTTTTCCCTCTCAGATCCTGTCATATCACAATGGAATGGAGGGCCAAACATGAAGATTGGAATTAAACTTTTTCGACCTTCCATTTTTCATTCTAGTTGCTGATGACTCGTTCCAAAATATTGAACCACTCCATTGTAATTTCAAACAAACCTATGTTTGACCTGGAAGAATTCTCCATTTTACTCATGGATTGATAAATATGCCATCACATGGACAACATCATAATGTCATGATGGAGGATAAATCATTTGAGAGAGCTGCCATTACACAGACTGTTGATGAATCAAATGCCTTCATCTGTACAGAGTGTGGTGGAGGTTTCAAGCAATACTATAAGATCTTGGCACATATGGCCCTTCATGGACCTTTGGAGTCCTTTCTTTCCTCAACAAAAGTAACTGAATTCCCTAAAGAGTATGTGCTCCAGGAAAATGGTACACTGACAATGATAAATGGCAATGGCCAATCAGCAAATGTATCTTCCCTGACCCTATCATTAGCTTCACCCTTGCAACCCTCCTCTTGTAACGATGGAGCTGGAGCCAAGCCTACAGCAGCATCTTTGCGTCCCTCTCCTTGCAAAGATGTTGTTGGATCCAAGCCTTCAGCAGCGTCTTTGCATCTCTCTTCTTGTAACGATGCAGCTGGAGCCAAGCCTACAGTAACATCTATGCGTCCCTCTCCTTGCAAAGATGTTGTTGGATCCAAGCCTTCAGCGGCATCATTGCATCTCTCTTCTTGTAAAAGTACTGGACTTGATCCTTCCAGTGCAGTCCAGAACACAGGAAGAGGCTTTGAGTGTACTGTGTGCTTTCAGATCTTTTGGAGTAGAGAGGAATTGAGGAAACACTTGCCTGACCATGCACATGAACAATTTTACTGCTGTGGGCTTTGCGGTAAGCGTTTCCTTACACTTGATTCATTAAATATACATCGCAAAAAAAATCACATTCATCCAAAAGCTAAATTCTGTAAAGTGGAGAATCAAGGGCATAAAAATGAGAAAACCTACGCTTGTAAAAAGTGTGGTTCAGTTTTTTTCTGGTTTACAGATTTTCAGACACACTCTCTCTACCATTGCAACGGTCTTAAAGAAGTCAAAAAGAACTGTAAGAATCTTGAAGAGTCCCATGAAATGGGTAAACTAAATGGCACATCTTCTGATTTCAAAACATTGGCTAGTTCTCCGGAAGTTACTGATAATGCGAGTGATTGTCAGTCATACCAATGTGGTTTATGTGGGAACCGTTTCAATAAATTGGTAGCTCTGAAAGAGCATCATCTCATCCATCAAACCCAGGAAGAAATTGATCAGTTGAACCAAGAAGCTATGATAACCTTCAGTAGGTCAACGCGTACGAACACAATGCAAGAAAGAGGTGCACCGGTTGGATCTAGCAACAGAAGTAGCAGTGTCCCAGCCAGACTTTATCCGTGTAAACAATGCAACAGGGTTTTCAATCACTCTAGTAGTTTATCGCGCCACATGAGGTCCCATAAAAAGACAATGCTTCAATGTCCTTTTTGCAAAAAACTGTTTCCTCAGCCCTGTGATGTGGCAAAGCATATAGACATGTATCACCAAACTGGATTAGAAAAGCAATCTGAATTGAAACCAATGACTCATGGTTCTAGGCAAACTGCAAGAAATTCTAGATGTATTGGAAAATACAAATGTGAGGACTGCGGGAAGAAATTTGGTCTTATAAGTGTCTACCAAAGGCACCTACGATACCACAAGAAGGAACCAACTGAAAACCCTAATTTAAGTTTAAATAATTCCCCTTCCTTGGAGCTGAACATTAAAAGTAGAATAATGGCTGGTGTGTCGCAAACAGTCCAGGAAAAGAATAATGCAGACATTGGAAACATTCAATCAAGTTATACTAAAATTGATCTTTATGAATGTAATGAGTGCCAACAGACATTTTCAAACTTGCAAATTTTCCTTACACACCAGAATTCCCACAGCTTTAAGAACTGTGTGTAGCTGCTGTCAACTGAACAACTCCTTTCTGGTTTTGATATCTCTATAATACAAATGTGTGATACTGCCAAAAATGTAATCCTCAGGGCCTTTGGTCGAAATGCTTTATGCAAGACTTCAATGAGTCTATAATTGTTTATGGGTGACCCTTTGTCTGAATCATGGACTGAACCATGCATTAATACCCAGCAACTTGCTCTGAATAATGGGAAGGTGTATAGAAAATATATTGTCATGTTCATGATATGTATTAAAACAATTGGGAGCACAATTTAGAAATGTGTATTCAATATTTTATCATATCCATTGTTTGAAACAACTGATTCTGTAATGTGTTTTTTAATTGAATACATGTTTGACCCTTATGTAATCATTGTCCCATTAAATGTATCTTAACCATTTAACCAAGTTTAACTTTTTTGTAATGGTAAAATTATGTCCACACATACATTGCATACATATTTCTATTCCATCACATTTCTTCTTACTTTAAAATTGTACCATTTTTATAAGTCGTTAACTAATTTACTTAGACAAGTTCGGTATTTTGAACATTAAACCCCCTTTCTGGTTTGTCTAGGATGAAATAGAGTTGCCACCGAAATGTTGACTATTGGTCCTGTCTCTGGTACAGGCTAGGTGCACGAAAAGCTCTTGGTTGCTTTTGGTAGCTTTTCATGCACTTAGCCTATTGGGCTAATTTTGTGCATGCCTATAGCCAGCAGGGCCGATTCTAAATGAGCCCAATACCAGAGACAGGACTAATAGTCAACATTTTGGTGTCAACCACTCTTATTTCATCCTAGACAAACCAGAAAGGGGGCTCAATGTTAAAAATACCGTCATTTAACCATGTAGTCCTCAGTTAAGCACTGCACTGTCATTTTTTGCTGCAGCTATTCACCCCATTTGAATATCTGGACCGGCAAATTCCCCTTGTTGGGTGGCATCTGCATCACATGATGTGGCTCAGAATGTTGGTGCTTTAACATTGACTTACATTTAATATTTGGTGGGTTCTTTATCTAAAGTGCCTTCCCATACTGTGGGGCATACCTTTTTGCATTGGTGGCCCCAGTGGGAAATAAACCCTTAAGCTTAACCCATGCTGTGTTAATGCTGTGCTACAAATTGTAATAGACAGGACCACATTTGTGCACTTACTTAATATTTGTGTCTTGCTCTTAGGTCCTTCTTGCACTACCTACTAACTAAGTACCCATGCTGATTTTAGCTTCTTGGTCAGCTGAATTATTGGGCAATCAAACATTGGTTTTGAGCAGAAAATATAGGCATTTTTACACTGCCAAGCTGGTACGATCGTGGCTTGGCACACCCTGCAATTTCACTCTCTTGCCTGTGTGAAACTGAGCGTCAAAGAGCTGGCTTTCTTTGTTCATTGGAGTAAACCACTTAAGAATAATTTGCATACTTTGAATTTTTTTAGTTTTTTTTATTCAAGCCACTCGTTTGCAAGAATGAGTAGACTACATCTGAGGCTACAAACGAGAAACTATTGTGTGCAAGCTTGCACCCCAATTTACCCTCCCGGATCCTACACACATTGGCGGTTTATTCTGATCCGCGGTTTCATGGGCAGGACTTGGGTGTTGCTGCGCTGCATTTACAACAGAGAGACAATGCAGCAATATCAACATGAGTAGTTCTAACTGGAGAGCCGGTGAAATCCGCGAGCTGCTGATCATGTGAAAAAAGGTGATGCACTCGCATTAAACAGACGTTGAAAGGTGGTGCAATCTACGAGAAAGACGCAGAGGAACTGTCCTTACAGGGTTTTCGTCGGGATATAAAAAAGTGGTCAGCAAAATAAAGATTATGCTGGCGTTTTTGCACTTTAAATAGTTAATCGCGTTTGTAGCCTACACTCAGAAGTACTCATTCTTGCATGCGGGTGTCGTCGTTCATCAAAAAAATTAAAACATTCGTAGTATGCAAATTATTCTAAAGACGTCTAGTCTCTGCACAGCCCCGCCTTCTCCTGTGAACCAAGAAAGCCTGCACCAAGACAAACAGGGGATTTTACCCCCTTGGTTTTACACAGGCAACTTGAGATAAGACGCTGAAATTGCTAGGCATGCCAAGCAGCGACCGAACCGGCTTGGCAGTGTAAAAAGGCCTTCTGTTGAAGCAGAGCAACACAGCAACACCTGTCCCCGGTCTAATTTTGCATTTGCATGAAAATGAAACCCCAAATATGTGTAGGGTTCGAGAGGCTAAATTGGGGTGCGAAATCAAGCCACTATTACCTCGGTCAGTGTAAACGCGAGGACCATGCCGGGAAAAAGGCGGGTATAAAATGGGCACATAGATTTCGGAAAGACTTTCTATTGCATCCTTCTGTACTACCAACACCACCTCCCTCACCTTGTTCTACAACAAAGTGCACAAGGAGATACCACTTTGAAGAGTTTAATTCTGCATGACTATCGGCTCACTGAAAAAAAAAAAACACTGTATGCCTCTAATTATAATATATGTCCTTACAGTATAAATGGCAGTGTTTTAGCACTGCACAATCCTCAACAACATGTGGTTCAGCAATGCTGGACAGAGAACTCTGAACATAGTGGTAGAAAACTAATACTGCATTAATGACGTACACCTATTTGTCATTTAACATTTGTGCAATGTTCAGCTGCCTTATCCACTTCTTTACACACGGATTTGGATGTGGGTATCTCTATCTGGCATGTGTATGTGCTTTTTTGGGCTGTTGCTCATTCGTTTCCCATGACTATAACTGTGGGACCAAGGGAATTGGTCCAAGGCATTGCCTGCATGCTGTGGACCTTGACGGAATAGACAGTGTCTGGATGTTTGCTAAATTGTAAATGTTTAATGTGTCTTATTATGTTGGGCATTTAGCTGACGCTTTTGTCCAAAGGCAACCATTCAAACTAACCATTCAACCATACTGCTAGCTCACAGTTAGGGTTAGGTGTCTTGCTCAGGGACACCTCGACACTAAACTAGGAGGAGCCAGGGATCGAACTAGAAGCTGAGCTACTGCCCACTTAACTTTCCAACCCAGACTTTAAAACATTGGCTTCACAACAAGGATGTTTGACCTCACTGACGTTGTCCCAGAATAACATGAAATAGCTGAGTCCCCAGTACAGTGCCTTCAATGTCAATGGGAACATGGCATTAATTCGGGTGCCACCTGCAATACACAATGAAACTTTAGTGTTTCTAAGGTGGAAGAAATGTTATCTGCACTCTGTTGGCTGTCTCACTGTCGGGTTAAAAGGACATAAACCAGCAAACCAATTGTTGAAGCTGTATGCAGAATCAGTAATATGTGACCCAGTACAGGAAGGAGCTGCCCATCTAGATTCCCTTGGGTCTTTCAGGAAGTCTGGGATCTAATGCCCTTTTCCACCGGCGGGTGCGGGTCGGTTCGGTGCGGGTAGTGAGGGAACGGTATTGCTTAGGTCGGTTACGGCTCGCGTTTCCACCGCCGACAGTAGCCTTATGGTAGGGCGGGGTTTAAGACGGACAACGATAGCCGCTGTAGCTACGTAAGCATTGTGATCTCATAGCAGCCTGACACAGTGTAGCCCGCTAATAAATCCAATGAAAAAGAAGAACGCGCACAATGAACAAAGGGCAACAATGTAGGATGTCCAAGAAGGCAAACTTTTGCTCAACATTTTCTTCAATAAACTAAGCTTTCGCCTGGAAGTGCAGATTCTGTCGACCAATCAACGGACGGTGTGTGTCACCCAAACTTACTGGCAGTGCCCGGCACCCTTTCAGGCGTCTCAGTACCCCAACGGAGGAGTACTGCGAGACGAGTGCGGCTCAGTCCGGACTACGCCCACTTTTTGGCGGTGGAAACGTGACCCGTACCGCACCACTGCGGACTGAACCGACCCGCACCCTCCAGCGGAAATGTGCCATAATGCCCCTTTTCCACCAGCGGGTGCGGGTCGGTTCAGTGCGGGTAGTGAGGGAGCGGTACTACTGGAATTATCGGTTACGGCTTGCGTTTCCACCACCAACAGTACAGACGGCATGTGTAGCTTAAACTTGCCGGCAGCGCCCGGCACCCTTTCAGGCATCTCAGTACCCCAACGGAGGAGTACTGCCAGACACGTACGGCTCAGAATGGCTCAGTCTGGGTCACGCCCACTTTTTGGTGGTGGAAAAGTGACCCGTACTGCACCTTTGCGGACTGAACCGACCCACACCCTCCGGTGGAAATGCGCCATAACTGCAAAGGGTGATGTGTGGCCCAGACCTCTGAATTTTGGGATGAGCTGGAAGGGCATGAGTTTGTTGAGTAATGCTTGACCTATGGTATCCATAATCCAGGAGTGTACTTCATATTTAGGCAGTTGAATAAATGGTCAAGCAGATGTGACCAGTTTTGTACTGCCCTTTGACAAAAGGCTTATAGACTCACTGCAACTCAAGCACTGTGTTGCTTGTGAGTTGCAAGGGGGAGAGACAAGGCCTATATTTCTGAAGTTATTTTGGCAACAAACACCAAAACAAATAACTTATTGGCAATGGCTGCAGTGATGCAAGCGCTAAAGAAGGATTAGTCTACAGGTGTTGTAGTATTTTTCCAAACAGACTACAAGGTGTTGCCTGCAACACAACTCTGTTGATACTTGGATGGGATATAATGTAGGGACTGAAATAGTTCAGGGACTGAAATAAAAGGCACTGAAATTAATACAATTATGTTTGGTATTGTTTAATGTCCTTTACATCTACACCACCAGAACTTCATCTAGCAAGCATCTGGCACCTAGACGTTATGGTTGCCGCATTAGCAAAACTCAACACAAAACAGCTACATTTTAACAAATATACAAACCCAATCCTAGCCTGCCGCATACTCATACTTACGCAAGGTAGTACAACCAATGGTGCAATCGTGGTCATTCTGATTTATATCAACAATAGATACTATAAATATCTAACTGCACTCCTGCAGCCAAACACTCAACACTTTAGGCCGGGCATGCTCAATAGCTAATACTGAGAATGGGCATTATTACTGTACCAACATTAGCCTTAACAATTGAGACCTTTACACTGTTGTGGACTACATGATGAGGAAGTGGCCATCGAGGCACTTTTAAGATGGGAGGAATGTAATGTTGGGGTTGTTATTCCATTATTACTGACAAATATTGATATTGAAAACATATTTGGACATATGGCTTTCTTTGATACGTCGGTGTAACTTGTGAATAACTGCAATTTAGTGGAACCCCAGAGAACCTGCGCAGAAGTAAAAGCGCCATTTTGTGGCAGGATCTCTCCTCAAAATGGTAGGTTGCGCGTGTCGTATTTAACCCTTGGATTCCACACAGGAAACCGATGGTCTTGCTAACAGGGGTGCACCATGTTTTGACCCTTAATTTCACAATCTTCAGTGTTCCATTGCGCACAATCCCCTAGTATTGTTTTATTTCGGGACCAATTTTGACAATGCAGATAGCATAAATGAACAGTCCTCGCAAAAATGAAACAGAGGAGGGAGTAACAGAGGAGGGAGCAGCAGCAGTTGCAGTCCGCCGCAGCACACAGGACTTGCCCGGATGAAGTCCGGGGATCCGTCTGTTACGGCAACACCACCCATAGAACTCGGAGGGGAGGGACCTTCCGATGTTCTCTCATGTTGTTATTGGTTGTAAGGTTCCATTCCTGAAATGCATACAGTCAGATACATTGTCTGAAAGCCGTACAAATACTTTGGACCGGATCATCACATCGGCTACTGAAGTAATTGTAAGACAATCCATTGTCTGTTGACATTATTGAGGACTTGGACTTGCATTGCACCATCGCTCTAAGGACGAGCCAGAACGTGAGTTTTTGGTTAAGAACTCAAGTTATGTCGATTGCAGCTGCAGTGAAGCCATCATTATTGTCTGCTAGCTATGTAGGTATTAGCCATGTAGCCGTCAAGGGTTACATTGATGTCATAAATAACGGCAGCACAGTTTGCCGTGTGGTAATGCTGACACATTTTATTTATCGAGGCAAAGACTAGTATATTTTCCTTTTAATGTGTGCATTGTAACCGGCATGGCCCACGCTTTGTGTGCTAAACAGTTAGCTCTCTTAGGCTAATTTATACCACGTTAAGAAGCCCCGTTATGTTCTCTCGTCAGCAATTCGACCGTTTATTCATCAGTTTACGTTAAAGATGAAAAATAGGACGCTGATTTTGATCGTGGGCTCGAGTGTTTATTCATTTTAATAAAGTAGTATACTGCCATTTCGATGTCTCTAGGTCTGTGTATTATGTGGCAGTCTGCAGGATGTGGATCAGTCTGGTCCACTTACTGTAATATGAACAAGTGAGGATAGTTGCAAAAACGTCAGTGTCTTCAAGTAGTCTTATGTATGAGATATGCTAAACCTTTCAATGTCCCATAATCAAATGTTTCTCCTATAATAATATTAATTGGTTTGGAGCTTTGTACAATGTATGCTGTCTCATTAAGGTTAATACATAACTTAACCCACACCACTTTGTTTTTGTTGCTATAACATACACATTTCTTTCAAATGATCATAGTTGCATACTAGAATACAACATAGCTCTGCATTACTCAGTCCCACAGTTTAATTATTCATAAATTGTTTCTGATTAATACACAGGGCTGAACATTAAGCCTTACTTACTTATAACAACTGTGTGTGTGTGTGTGTGTGTGAAAACACTTCAATGCATTTTCTTCAGCATGATGTCGCGACACTCAGGGGTCGTCCTTTGACTGTAGAAGAAGAGCTGGAATATATATATAATATTATAGAGAAGAGGGCTGTAGGTAATGTTTGAGTGGCGTTAAGAGCAAGATCAACCAAAAATGTTCTTTCTCTCTGCTCCCTTCCATTGAGAAGCACTGCATTTCCCATACCTCACAGGCAAGATGGATTCCCTCAATTCATTCAGAAAAGATGCTCTGATTGGTCATAATGACCTGGGAACAGTCTATAATGTAAATGGTCAGTACGGAAGTTTGTTTCGATCATGTTGCTGGAGTTATATTAAACACAAGACTCCAGCACAGAATGCACTTATTAAAACAAGGGAACATCCAACTGTTTTTTGGGGCTGTTAATGATACCTGTATTTTATTGACATGTTGCTGGAGATACCAATATTTAGTGCTAACATGTAATATTGTTTGATGCAAAACAAACAATTGAAATCATTTATAAATTATGATTCAAGGATACATTCCAGGATAGTGGCTAGACTAAAATCCCCAAAAATGTAACTTATTTTTGGTTTTATTTTGCACAGGAATGACGTTGAGGGGAAAACTAAATTGTGTAGATGGATCATGGGTGTATATGTGAGAAGGAAGTTAAGTTATATGCCATGTTAAAGATTTAATTAAATACAGTTAATCTGTTTGTTAGACCATTGCCAGTGCAATTGCGTGTGCAGCACTGCACAAATGCAACAAAGTAAGAATTTTAATTAAGTTTTGAATAATGTAGGATAAACATGGTGTTATTGATCCCTTTAGCAAAAGATTTTCCTCCAGCCCCAATTCCAAGCAACCTAATGTTGGAACATTGACATTACAGAAATAAAACCAAACTAGTTATTGCGTTAGGTATGTTTGACAGAGACATAGTAGAAAATTATCTTGTTAACACAAGAAAAAAAGTATACTGATCGGACGATATTTGCCTAGTGGTCCAGATAGATTTTGAGACACCCAAGTCAAGTAATTTTTTTCTCTAGTTTGATGTCACATCAAAGAAGCCTACGCCTCTAAAGCACCATTTCTTCTATAGAGAAATGGATTTGACTCAGGCTCTATGAATCAACTTTTAAGGTACAGCCCTCGCCGTCCCTCCCCAGAATCTCTACTGTCACATTATAAACACTAGTGGTCGGTTGCACCAGCAGAACGTAAGGTCCTTCATAAGTTGGAGTGTCAAGTGCGTCTTTACCTAACTTTCGCGTTCGATAGTTTCAAACTAACTCCGTTCTCAATTTCAGTTGCACCACCATAACTTAAGACAGAATTTTATTAGTAAGGTGTAAACCATCTCTTACTAAACTGTAGTTGCGTTTAATGACGTTTGCATAGTTTCAAGCCAATCACGTGCAGCACACAGCGTAAACAGGAAATGCTGCAGTCGTCTGCATAGCATAGCAGCCCGTAAGTTGAGAGAACCGTCGAGCGTTATCAGTGGAAGACAAACGGCTCATTTCGACTTTTAAACTCGTCCACGTCACTGCTTTGCCATAGTTTACATAATTGTCCAACGGTAAACTTGTAACTAAAACAACTTGATGTCTTACACTGTTATGCATGCGTTGTGTTGTGGCTGTATTGTTTACAATTTTCTGTGGAGCCTGAATTGTGTTGTGTTGAAATTGTGTTTTAGTGAAATACATGGTTACGGCAGACTTTACACCTACTAAATAGGTGGTGTAAGTTTTAGGATATAACTTAAGCCTATGTTGGACGTATGTGGTGTGGTGCAACAGCGTAACAATTAGTAGCTCCTAAACTCCGCCATAAGACCAATTTACGGTGGAACTAAGCTAAGATGGACCTTACGTTCTGCTGGTGCAACCCAGGGCAGGGGTGTAGCGATTTTCTTTTTTGCGGTAAAGACATTATTTGTATTCGTACAAAGGTAGATTCTTTTCGGCTCTCACCAGCGACTACGGCAGTCACATTCGGGTATCTTTGTTATGTCACATAGACACTGTACAAGTTGAAGGACATGGTAGAGTTAACAGCTTAACGGACTCACAAGTCCGTCAGCTCTAATGGCGATGCATCACGTTCACCTGCGCCATATCAACACAAACTCTATAACTTCAAACCTCCTAAACCTCCTTTTCTCTTAGACATAAAAAGGCAAGTCCGTTTTCAGAAAAAAATAATTATTTTACAAACCAGCTCAAAATAGACAGTGTGCACTACGTAATTACGCGTTACAGGCTCCAAAATAAAGTGAACAAATTCCAATAACGGTGAAAATGATGTAAACCCGTTCTCCGGTTTTGCCCCCATTACGATTGTGGGGGGGACAGGGATGCGCTCTCCGGTTTTGCCCGCCGTTCCGATCGTAGGGGAGGGGTGTGCCTGGCCCACCGGCCCAATCACGGAGGGCACCAGATTGCCAGTCCGAGCCTCTATGTTAGTCTGCTGCCTAGGGTTGCTCGATTATGGCAAAAATCCTAATCACGATTATTTTGGTCAATAATGAGATTATTTTCATGAATATTTCACAAGATCACTCATTGATTTTTGGAAATATGCATGTATTAAACTTGTCTTTTCAACAGTGGATTTCCTTTAAATAAGTATAATCTGAAAAACAAAAGGTAAACAAAAAAATAAATACAAAAATAAATATATAATATAAAAATACAAAAATAATAAATAACAATTTGATTAGCAGGCGCGTCGTTAGACCTGGGCATTCGAGGCTATAGCCTCGGATCTTTTGGGAACAGCCCTGGATATCTGTGCCGTCAAATATAAAAAATTAAAAGCATAATGATGAATCTTGATGAAAAAATTATAATCTTTGGTAA
>OMLJ01048339.1:0-16466 GCA_900302595.1 Gadiculus argenteus | reverse complement strand
CCACGGAGAAGCCCCATTCACTCTCTACAAACACCGGTCTGTCTAGATCAACTAATCGTCAAACAAGCCAGCAGACGCGTCGTGTTTACAAGAATAGTTTGAATAGTTCTTATCTCGGTGCTTTCATTGCGCTCCAAGGAAGCAGGAGAACAACTGTACCTCTGTACAGTAGTTCACCTGTTTGGTGAATGTGGGCCCATCGGGTATCTGGCAGGGCGATATGATGATGAGGATAGTATGCTTAAAGATGCTGATTTGTTTGAGTCAATGGAAAATATTGGTTCAGATTGAAAAAGAAGATTCCACGAATGGCTTCGTTTAGCAACTTTGGCTTCCTTTTTTCCCTCCGTTTCTTCCTCTCTCATCGCACACAACGACGGCAATGAAATAATTAAGTCTGCATTTTAGACGTTCATTCAGTCACAAAGACTTGGTTCATTCCTTCATTCGTATCACATTCATGCCAATTGTGGGATTGCTTCCAATTCAATCAAGGTTAAAGGAGTCTCATTTGCTGGTTTAATGTTCCCCAAAGTTATGACAATACAATTATGAAAATTATATTTGAATAATTTCACCTTTGCCATTCTATATTCTATGTATTGTAGAGGAATGAGGCAGAACACTATGCGTCTCCCAGTGCAGAACAGTAGAATAACCTGGTAGAACTGGGCAGCCAGTGAGTGGGAGAGAGCACAGCAGACACTCCTTGATAGTCTACAGCGTGTCTTAGCTTGTGGACAATTTAAGTACATGGGAGGTGGCCTCCATTCTTAAGTGTCTTCTTTGAAATTTTCATAACATCCCAACAGCGATCAATAAATCAAATGCGCCAAAAAATGATTATTGTCGCTGCCGCGAGCCAGTAATTTACATCTCCAATCAATTAATTTAGCCGGAAGTAAATGATTAGATGACCTACCTGTCAGTCTACCTACCAAGTTACCTGTCTGTGCACTCATTGCGCATGAAAGGAGTCTTGCACAAGGCTAGGTAGAGCTAATGCTAAAGCCAGGGAGAGACAGGCATGTATTTGGGTGAGCTTTGCAGGGAGGCCTGAAGGGAAGGCTGGGATTTGTCCAGTTGGATATTAGATACAAAATCCCGCTCACTTTGGCTGCTTTCTCCAGATCTCCTACCCCGGGGTTTATCAGGCGTGTATGTGTTACCTCACCGTCTCACGAATAACCCCCGCTGCCTGCTTTCGCGTCATTCGTTCCACCACCACCCACATTCCATTGGTTCCTCAACACTGTCGATGTGAAATAATTAGAAACCCACGCACAGGCACAAGGCAAAACTGACATTATAAGCTGGAAATAGGGCCTACATTTTTTTTTTTAAGTTTGGTTCCTGGTCAGTTGAGGTCATGGGTAGGTAGGGAATTTATTTTATTTTATTGTTTTATTTTTCCAGGGGCAGCGAGTGATAGGTAGGACTTTCTTGTTGACCATCATGTTGTACGCTGTATTTGTGGGTTAAAAAAAACGAAAAAAAAAAAAAACGTTTTTTTTTTTTCCCCCAAGCTCATAAAATAAAAATACACAAATGTTTGAGGCCTAGAGATAATAATAGACTGGTACACAAGACGACAGATAGTCCAGGCGCGTAACCATCGTTTATGGTTGGGTGGACTACGTTGGGTGTGTCAACTGTTAGGCCAAAAGTCCACAATGACATTGGCATTTGAGAACTATAGTGTCACTATTCAAATGACCCTCCCCCCCCCAGGGCTTCATGCAAGCCAACTCTGGTAGTTCCCATACCTGTACTCTACTGTGGCAGGGCGAGCGGTATGATTAACGACTTGGATTGACCATGTAAACACTGCAACCAAGAATGGTTTTTGCCCGACAGCTGCCTGACCAGATTCCTCACCGTCAGTTACTAACCAATCACATCGCAGCCTACAGCTGTAAACAACCTGCATTTGTTATCAGTTAAAACCTCTCCATGCACATACATCGAGTAGAGTTTCAACCACCTCATCTCCAACAATTTTTCTCATCATGCAATGCATATAAAAAAGAAAAATAAACAGCGTCTTAATCCCTTATTATGTGCGTGACGTTCCAATTTAAACGACTGAGAACTCCTGCCAAGGGAAGGTCGATGTGCCTACAGCACAGATGTGACATACAGCCGTAGAAAGAAAAACAGGCAGTAGATCATGATATTTATCAAGTCTACCATCTTGATAATCTCACACTGGGTTTCAGCATGCCTCACCCTGCTTTCAGTTCGCAATTATCAGAGCACAATTACCCTCCTGCTTGAGTTTAGTACAACCCCTTTCAAAGTTGCGGGTTTTGGTCCGTACACGGCATGTTATGTTTCACTTTGTTATGTCTCAATGCAACACAACGCTAACTGATGCTTATCATGAACCACAATAGGTTTCACTTGAGGAACCGTGTCATGTTACCATACTGCCATTTTAAGAACCTTCCAGAAGCCTGGGACCTTGGGAAGTGTGGGAGTTTTGCGATCAAGGGGGTGACTTTGAATGGACCGGGGTGTGGTCGGGCAGGCCTACATTCTCCACATTCCACCGGAGAGAGAGGGGTGTCGCAAGACACACCACGAGCTGACAGACAGCCATGAATCCCAGTGATACATGATGCAGTTCAAACCAGTTTAAAAGCCCCAGCTTTTGTTTTTCAGTTGGCATCGCAGAGGCAAATTAAAGGCCAGCGATTCTCCAGTGTCTGCGTTTCAAATCTGAGGTGCCGGTCGAAAAACAAACTTGAATTCTGTGAACTTGCAAACCGTTGTCCATGGTTTAAATGCCATGAGATTATTATCCACCGACTCTCAAACAGAGATGCATGCGTGCCTGTGTTTTTATAGTGTTTACCACTTATTGCATGTGGTAACAGATCTGGAATTATGTAACCAAGTTAAGTAATTTGAAGCGCGTAATATGAGAGTTGCTGGTTTCGTCTGTTTTGTTTATTCTCAATTAACTTCGTCGCTCAGATATCATGATGCCTCCAAAGAAGAACCAGCAGAACGAGGACAAGATGGAGGAGATAAGGAAATCTCTTAGCTTTATGTCGGAGGAAATAAGCAAGGTGATAACAATAAACACATTCCTCACCGAGCAGACCCGTAAAAGTAGACACATCAGTTGTACACTATAATGTAGAATTGTAAAGATACTAAAGATACCCGTCGAATGCAACATCGGTTTATGGCTTAATCCGATCCGATCTGATCCGACCATGTAACCGCAGTCAGTAATCAGTAACGGATTACTTTTTCAAGGTAACTGTGGCAACACTGCTTAACACTAACTTATAAGCTTGGAATTTCAGAAAATAGTGTCACTTAGAAGCTTCCTTTATAGAGACTAATTGGTTTAAAATTGTTTTCCTGCCAAAACGAAAGAAGATCCCACGTTTTCCTTTAAGGCTCATTGGGTCCACTTGACAGAAATGTCTAGACGCAAACACCACAGAAGATAGGCCCCTTTAACACCCATCTATCCCATAATTCAACAGGCAACACACAACCCGTCATCACCACATGTCAGTTAAGGTGTGTGTGTGTGTCTGTGTGTGCGCTTAACGTAAGAACAGCTTAGCCTTTACTACAACTCACTAAACAGTATGTAGGCTTGCGTATGCCAGCAGGGATCAAAAGAGAATGAGATAAAGACGTCAGGAGGTGGGGTTGAGTGACTTCTTCAAAGTCAAATGCAACTATTCTAGCACTCAGGTGACGTTCCTTTAGAAATGGAACTGTTGGAGCCATAATAGAAATAGAAGAATGGAATGGAAATTATAATAATTTATATCTGGTTAAATAGTTTATCATTGGTATCTTTGGTTTTAGTTTGTGCTCTGTCTGGCTCCCCCTGTAGGTCAGTTCTATTATTTAATTTCCTAATGAAGGGATTTAAGACACCTGCGGGAATGAGCCAGGGGAGAGTGAGACCGGGAAGCGGGACAGTTTTTTGACCGCAAATGTTTGTTCAAAGAAATTATCATTAAGACGAATCATTTTTTGTTTAAAGCTTTATTTAATAAAGCACTTTTGTTTGAACCGATTCAGCGATTGCGTTACTACGATTTGGATTGCGCGTCGTTTACCCCGCTCCTATAGTGGCCTCTAATCCTGCAAAAAGGCCATTACAGGAACTGATCATCAACAACTGTTGAACATCTTCCTAAATGATTGCCGTGCAATACATCAACATCTGTTTCACCCAGGTAGGAGAACTGTATTCCGTGTCAATAGAGAAGTGACGTTTCACCTGTCATGTCTGTACAACGGATGACAGAGAAGCGCGAGAACCATGTAATTTTACGGTAATGATGGTGTAATTATGATGAATGGAGTGTTTTCAAACACATGGTGGCCCTGATGTAAGGACCGTGTGACTAAACGCACAATAAGCCAACCGTCAATCAATGGGCTTTGTTGATTTCTACCCCAAAAAAGAATTGCTAAAGTTCTACCATGCAATACGGATTAACTTAATCCAAGTAAAAAACTAAACAATAGTGAACAATAATAATGATTCAGCCTGTGTAATCTAATGATCCCAAAGACACAATGTCTGGGATGAGGCGTGGGCCTGTTTACAGTTTAACCGTTAATCAAAAGATCATTCTCGTCCAAATCCATATGTTCCACCTGCTGGATGATAGGCACCATTATTCATTCAAAGGCTTGATTATTTGCCCAACCCTTGATGATATAATTCCGGAGAAGGTGGAACACCTTGTACTGGCTGTAGTTTGACATTGTCAACACATGTAGAAATGGCATGGGAGTCATCGTTTTCAGTGAGAACATTTTTAAAATAAGTCATTTTTTTAAAACAGAGTTCGTAGTTGATTGTTTTGCATTTTTTGTACGTGATTATACGACTTTAGGAGATATGATGAGTGTGAGGCTAACTCTGCAGCTTGGGTTACTGTCTGTCTGCATTCTCTTCCTCTAATTATAAGTTCCTGATATGGTCTGGCTGTGGTTGCAAAGGCTCGGTCAACAGCCCGCTCTCCAGGCCAAAATCCTCCAGCGACTCAAGATGGATCTGTCTCCCGCTGCTCTGTGTTTAGCGTAAACAGTACCCACGATTTATTTTGAACATTAATTATTACAAATTCTACAATTAGCCTCAGTCGGTTCCCACTTATTAAGCGTTCCCAAAAATGGCTGCTGAAGACTCCACACAACAATGTGGTAGTTTTAACCAACCATTCTTCTCCACTAACGACCGTCCCTGTGTAAGGAAAAAGCTGCAAGTCTGATCCCTTGATATTTGAGGTACAGCATTTTAGCCTTTCCTCAGGGCAGAGCAGGTGAGATTGCTACCATTTGATGAACCATTTCACTAAAAACTTGTTTTCCCTCCTTTTTCTCCAATTAAGGATGCAAAAGAACCAAATGACTGGGGGACGAAATTAACCTATAGTTACGGAACCTGTTATTCAAGACTCCACGTTGCATTTACATTTACATTTAGGGCATTTAGCAGACGCTTTTATCCAAAGCGACTTACAATAAGTACATTTGTCATAGGAAGTGTCACAATACATATCTATCGGTAAAGTGAAGATGTTGTTCGTAGAACAAAGTGCAAGTACTGGCAATTGTCGAACCAACCTATTCCCCGAGTACAGCAGTGATAGCCCACTACTGCAGGTGTTACACAAATGACTAAACAAAAATTCACATGCGTTGTTAAAAATTCACCAAAAATTCAGTATGGGTGTTGAGGTTAGCGTCCACGACCACTCGCAAAGCGCTTTAGGCAATATTCCCCATTTACCCTCTCTTGCCGATTAGCACTACCAATCTCACGCGGCAGTAAACAAAGTGACCTGACTCTGGGAATGATTAAGAACAGCATTTAGCCAAATGTTTTCCAGGGCGTGGAAGACGCAGCTGGGATTGCCAAACAGCCTAGCAGAAATATATGGCTGTTGCATGACTAAGTAATTGTATGACTTCTCGTAGCACCTCGACATCTTGACTCGATCTTGACGTGTCGCGGTCACACAGAGGCGAGTTTCGGGGCATTTGATTTGGCTAGTTTCAATTTGATTTGATTGACGTTGAGGTGTTTTTTTTGTTCGATCACTGTCTCTGTATTATAATTTAATTGAATATATCCATGAAAATGAGTAAACACGTTGATCCCAGTCTTCAATTGTGGGGCAAGCTTCTAGCAAAGTACATTTTCAACAAACGTCTCTCAAACGTACTGTACATATGCTTTGGGCATAGCAAGAATTGGGCTGGGTTACATAATATATACTTTTAAACGATAATACAAGCAAAGATCTCCATTTTGAACGTTTCCCATTGACTGTAATCTCACACCGTTGCTGTTATTGTTTACCCACACGACGGATGGCCTCAGGGACAGTAACCGCACGGTTACGCACAGGTGTCTTCCATGGAAAGAGCTCGCTGTGGCCGGTATGCAGGATGTTTGATTGTTACACGCACAACAAATATTTGACACGCACACACACGCACAACCACACACACACCTACACTGACATGAGGTCACCACTGAAAAATTAAGGTTGTAAAAATGAATAATTAGTAATGAGTAATTTGTATAGCAATCAAAACACAGTGCATAGTGCTTTACAAAATAAGATAAAATAGTAGATAGTGTGAATAAAAACAACTTGGAGAACTGATTTAAAAGAAGGCACCGAGTTTGCTAACCTAAGTTTAATAGTCCCACACTCTCAAAGACAGTTCACATGAAAAGCTTATGAGAGAGAAAGAGGCCGAGCGAGAGAGGGAGAAACTTTATTACATCTTGAGCAACTATACTTCTAAACTGTTGTATTATATTACTTCTTTGTTTTAATGCATTTCCTTAAAAACTAATACGAAATAAAACAACCACTCAAATTTTATATATCCTGTATATACACATATCACAGTGTTATGAATAGCCAGAAACTTTAATCTTGAAAGATCTTATTTTTTAGTATGCTCATTTTAGCATACTAAATTATTATTTTAAATAACTTGGTGGTTCAGACATTGGTCGAGACGGTGATGCAAATCTAGGGAGAGGAGGAGATGGCTCCGACTTTACTTTAACAGGTGCACACTAGATGTCAAAAGGGATTATGGGAGTGGCCCTCGTCTAAGAGCAAAAGAACAGAGGCCAATCAAGTTTAAAGCCCCAAGACACATTATACTGTGATCCATGTGAGTCTTTTGGCCTCTCAGTCGCTGTAACCTCAGGGCTTTCTGAAGGTTTGCATGGAAGAGCTCAAACATTCTCAATGAGAGCACATGTCAAATGCACAGTGGCTGTCAATTAAATCCAGCTGGGCTGTTCAAGTTCAAGCATGCGTGTGTGTGTGTGTGTGTGTGTGTGTGTGTGTGTGTGTGTCTTCACGTGTCTGTATTGAAATGCATGTACGTATACGAGTAGGGTGTGAACCCTTCGGTATCTAATGCTCTAGATTCTTGGGGTCAAGATTCAAAACTCAAAACTGAGTTCAAAACTGTTTGCCGTTATGTAAACAGACAAAGGCAAACCTAATACAAAATATGTATAGTAAAATACATGAAGAAATGTGAATGAAGAAATAAGCAGATTTTTTGGAGTTGGGAAGGTGTGAAACTTTTTTTCCCAACCCATATATATCCATGTGATTCGAATGCCAATCTTCATCCGTTGTTTCAGATTGTATCTCAGAAAGCCAATAATTGGATAATTGGAGAATAATGGGAAACAAAACAAGAGTTGCCTTATTTGTAGGCATTCCGCTTTATAGCCGGAGGTACAATTTATTAATGCCCTGCCATTGAACAACTAACTTCCAGCCAAATGTTTCTGTTGTTTAGTGCTCACGTGTCAGTGTCACTCTCTAGCCCCGGCTGTCCATGACCTTCGTTGAGTGCCGTGCTGATTCACAGCTTTCAGCACTTGGAAGAACCGCCCACCCACCTTAAGCACCTTAGCTCTGCCTCCAGTAAACGGGTTCAATGGTTTTCTGAAGAAAACATTAGCCCATTTGTTTAGGAGAGAGAATCCCCTAACTCATCTTAGCTGTCAGAAACAAGGCACGATTGTCATCGCATGGCTCGCATGGCCACTTTCTGCTCGCTGTAGCAGAGAGGTGTGGCCACAGTGGAGAGCCTGTTGTCACAACAATCTTCTGCCATTCAGCATTTTCTGACTATACACTAGAAACCGCAGGTCATCGAGCAAGGCAACAACAATAGAACAACTAAATAATAAACAACTAAAATGGTAGATACTATTTTCAAATTTGTTATCCAAAATTAATCAATGACTCCAAAATAACGGTTGACGTCGTTCATTTTCTTCAAGCCAATCAAATTGCTAGTATCTTTGTAAAAAAAAAAAAGAACCATTAAACATTGAAAACGTATTTGAATCACCTGAGTCTAAATAGTGAAAGCTGATCGGAGCGCCGCCGCTGCACGTCCCACGCTATAGGCAGAGATCAAAGGAACACACTGGCCGACGCAGAGACTGAAACCGACACGCCCTGAGAGAGATTTGTCCATGCAAGCATGGACAAAGCCCTTGCTAACTGTCACCATAACATCAGGGCAGGGTCATCAGGATATATACGTATTATTTTAAGGATCTCCACGATCCACGATTAAGGATTGTGGATGGGTGTGCCTCACAGCGCCTCCAGACCAACGGATCCGACCGCAGCCAACACCAAGCCTCCATGTCCTTTTCTGTCCCTTAAGACACCTGGGCCATATTTAAAATATCCTGTGTTTCACATTTCTGTAGTTTGGTCCATAGTGTTGTAGTCTTACTTTACTACATATTTACGCACGTCACATTTTTTAAAATCTTAAAAAAAACAAAAAAAAACATCAAAAGTTAAAGGCTGACACACCTAGTGGTGGAGTCGAGTGAAGGGGGTGCATGTGTAAGTGCGTGTGTGTGTGTGTGTGTGTGTGTTTACGTGCGTGCGTGTGTGTACGTGCGTGTGTGTACGGGCGCCTGTGTACATGCACGTGTGTCATTACTGCTCACCTCCTCCTCAAAGACACAGAAGTCAGGGGTCTTCCCCGGGCTGGACATGATGCTGGTCATGGAGGAGGTGCTCCCATTCAAGTTCTGTTAGGACAGACGAATGAGGAAGAGAGGGGGGCACAGAGAAGAATTTTAGTCAAATGTTAATTGCACCATGGTAACCCAGAAACAAGCCCACACTGTCAGTTGAGAAATACGAAAACTCTTCCCCTCCTCGCTAGGGAGGTAACCCTATACTAAAACACTGCCAGGGAGGGCTCTTAGTGGGGGACAGAGGCCAGGTTGCCTTGGCAGCAGGGCCGTTTAGCTGGCAGCTATTTCATGCATTAGCACTGACTCTGTCACACAACAGGGAGCTGCAGAAACACAACCACCGCCAGCAAAGATGACAAAAAAACATTATGAATTCAAACTACTCCATAATGAATAGGTAGGGATTTTTACATAGATAATAATGCTAATATTATAATATAGTACAAGATAATAATCACTAAAATCCCTTTAACTAAATTACCTAGCTCCCACTAAACTACCTGGAGGGAATTCTTCCAGATTGCCTAACATAAGAGACTTTGAGAAGAGCTGTGGATCTGTGCTGCTGCATTATGGGTAGGGTTCTGGGACACACATTGGCAGTACATCTTTGCAATCAATTATCTTTACATACACATCTATGTATACATGTGTTCATTTCAGGTAAATCAACATTGCGGTTTACATGTATATCAGCCTGTGTTCTGGTACGTCCTGAACAGAGGAGCTCTGTAGTGCAGCGGTTGCTTAACGCTGGTGCCATCGGCTGTACTTTGACCTCAGGGACCTTTCACAAATCATTATCACTGCCAAACACTTTCTCTGATCTGTGCTAAGGCTTGCATTATGCTCAACCAACACCACTTGGTTTGGTTAATCCTGTTTTTAACATGGAAGTTCAGTGGCACAGCATGCACCAATTCTCAAAGGAAAAGTAAAAGTAAGTGTTGCTCTGGTCACACGAAATTGCATTTCAAATTCAGGCTCAAATTGAGTACCACCAGTGGATAGCCATTCGTTTTTAATTGGTGTAGGCTACTATTAGCCCATGTTATGTACTGCATGTGCCTAATAATGAAAAGGACTGTTAGTGTAGTTTTACCAATACGTGTATTAGTGCATTACTAGTACACTAACTAACAACCACACTAAATTGACACATCCAATTCCATATAATTGATTGTAGTTGCACTGGTACAGGCTGCTATTGTATTCAGATCTATAATCCCAGCCCTACCTGTGAGCTGTCTGGATCTTTTATGAATCATTAGTCCCTATTATTCTCCCTATTGTTATTCCTTGTCCTCTAAACTAACTCCTGAACCGGGCACGGCCTCCCCCTCCCAAAAAGCAGGGAGTGCCACTAAGATGAAGCGGTCTGGGTGTGGTTCTCTGCTTCATGGGGGAATGCGTTTGGGGGTAAACGCGTCGATTCACAGAAGTGTAGATTCGTAGAAGCCTTTAATGCCTCAGCACGTCGTCCTAACAGGCCGCCGCTTGTAAGACGCGTTTAACGTCCTTGCCAAGAGTGAGCAAAAGAAAACATTGTTTTATGTGTTCACGAGGGAGTGGTTTAGTCTGGTTTAGGCTCTCGACTAGGTGGAGACAATTGTTCAACTATAAATCAAAAGGGATTAGGCTTCTATAAGGGCAGGGAGTTGTGGTTTATGTTGTTGTTCTGCGACTACGTCAGTGCCTTTCATTTCGGGACCAGGGTTGCCATCTTGGGCCAGATACCTGTAAACCGGGACACGTGACATTCTTTCACGCGGTGGGCAGGGTTGCCAGATTGGGCCAGATTGGGCGGGGTAATCTGGCCTAATCTGACCAGATTTCCCCACCCAATATCTTTAATCTCAGAATTCTGAATTTAAACTCAGAATTCTGCCATTAATCTCAGAATTTTTACTTTTAAAGTCAGAATTCTGAGTTTAAAATCACAATTCTGAGATTAATGGCAGAATGCTGAGTTTAACTCAGAATTCTGACTTTAAACTCATATTTCCATAGTTCTGATTTTAACCTCAGAATTGAGTTTAATTTAATATGAGCCAGAATGGATCAGATTTTCCGGCCCCATTGGGCGGGGAATTCTAGCCCAATCTGGCAACCCTGGCGGCGGACATCTATGCATTTTGCATAGTATGAAACCCTAGCGTTGAATTGCGGTTGTTCCTGTTCCTAAACGTAAGTCGTGGCAGACGCAGGTGTAGAGAGGGCGTCACTGTGAATACCTGAAATAACTCATTTAACACAGACAAAGAGTGCCGATTCATATAACGTGCTTAACGACGTCATACCACCGGTTTATTTATTCAAAAAGGCAGAGAAAGTTTCGAATTTCTATTCTCTGGCACCTCTTAAACGTGCAATACAATCGTAGTCGGATCAATAGACAATGAGCCAGGTAGCCTACCCGGTAGGCTGTAGACGAACATACTATATTATACTGTATATTATCCAGAAATGTTATGAGACCATTTCGATGGCTTTTATTAATGCATTGAGTATTGATATTATCCAGAAATGTTGAGACCATTTCGATGGCTTTATCAATGTATTGATGTCTTTTCCCATACGTTCTCTGAGACCATTTCGATGGTGAGGCGACTGCACTTAAAACAATTAATTGATTGATTGATTGATATATAACACCGACAGACCCATGATAAAACACACCGTGAATTGCATTGTAACCACACAGTGACAGACAACAGACGGACCACCAAAGAGCGCACCTCTCTCAGGCTGTGCTGCTGGTAGAACAGGTCCGAGCTCTCCGTGCTGCTGACGCTGATCCGCGGGACGCTCTGCTGCAGGTAGACCTGCTGCAGCGGCGGCTGGGGGCTCACTATCCGCGGCATGGGCTGGGGGCTGATCATCTGGGGCATGACCTGGGCGGTCATCATCTGCGGCATGACCTGGGCGGTCATCATCTGCGGGGCCATCATCTGGGGGATCATCTGCATTTGAGGCATGGCCTGGGGCATCACCACGAACTGCTGCTGCTGCGGCTGCGGCTGCATGTGCTGCTGGACGGGCACCAGGTAGCGGACGGACTCGTACGATCCGTTCAGATTGCACGGCAGCGAGGAGAGCGAGGTGGACATCGCGGTGGAGGGTAAGCGTAACCCCGAGTCCGAGCAGACGCTGTAGGTCCTGTAGGACGCCGGGACGGGGAGAGACATCGTTGGGGGGGGGAAATTCAACTTTTCATCGGCGCAGACGAGAAAATGTCAAATTAAAAGTAGCAACAAAAAGCAAAAAAAGATGTAAGCCTTCTTCACAGCAACTCGCCAAGCTGTCCCCGACCCTCCTCCTCCCGAATAAAAACCGCCTGTTGACTAGACAATGTTTCCGACTCCAAACTTTCGCTTCATGTGGATCGCTTGCGTCTGTCGCTGAAGGGAAGCCGCGCAGTTGTGGGACGCGTACGACAAGGAAGAGGTAGACAAGAGCTCAGACTAGGGGCGGAGCCTCATTAGACCACTGGACCATTAAGCCGCGTTCACACCGAAAGCGGCGGGGCGGTGCGCCTCCATACAAAGTCAACAAGCGCCTCCATACAGGTCATACAGGAAAGTAAACGTCTATACGTTTACTTTGTATGGAGGCGCTTGTCGCCTGGAACGCGTCTATACGTTGACTTTGAATGGAGGCGCGCCGCCCCGCCGCTTTTGTGTGAACGCGGCTTAATATAAAGAGTAGACGCCGCATTGGCTTGCTGAGCGCAGGAAATGCGGCCGCCATCTTGGAGCGGTCATCCTCTTGTTGCGTAGCAGCAGAACAGAGGATGACAGAGTACTGTGCAGCCTATTCCTGCTCAAACCGGCGGACCATCGCAAGCAGGGCCCGGGGGATTACTTTTCACAAGTAACATTTAACATTAAAAAAAAACAACGCAAAAAAACATGTTTCCTGTATGATAGCTACATGTATGACAGTTTCAGCAAAAAAAATAACCGTGAAAAGCAGTTTTGTATTCAGTGAGGGATGAATTCAATGCGCTGACAGTCCATTGCACCAGCCGAACAGATGACACTGACCGGTCCAAGATGGCGGCCCCACGGCTCGTCGGCGCCACTAGGCAGTAGCAGTCGGTGCGGCGTCTACTCTTTATTATGTCTATGGTCTGGACCAGTTGGCCCCACCTGTCGGATAACCTCTGCCGTTTAAAAACGCATTGATGTATGCCTTACCTTCAAGTAGGCGTATGCAATAATCATAAATCAATCATAATAACGAAGCTATTATTTTTAACACTTTCTGTTAAAGCCAGCTGTCAGAAGGGTTCTAAGAATCATATGGAGGAGGAGGTGAATATAATATTATAACCATAAGTGAATATAATTTATTACAGAAGGCCCACATGTCTTTTTTATGAAGCCAAACAAACCAGCAAAAGGGAAAATAACAGTTGACACGTCATCTCAACCATACATAAACAGTAGTTCAATGACATGTTGCCAAAGTGCAGTAGAGCTGAAATGTATCGGCCAGTTCTTCACACATGAACACTTGTTGTAAGAGGTGGCAAAGCGCTGAGTTGTCATGCCAATAAAGGGCGAGTAAGAGAGACTAGAGTGAATGATTTGTATAACTAAGTAGGCTACACCAAGCAGGTAATAACATCAACAATTATGTGTATTGTCAAAGAGAAGTGGAAGATTGAAGAAACTGCACTAGTAATCCAATTGTAAAAGAGAAAATTACTAAATGATCACATTGTTTGGACTAACTCATTTGATTTGGATCGTTGGAGTAGACATACATGTAAAGCAATTGGTACAAATCAGTTATCAGAATCAGTAAAAGAATGCAATCAGATTACATTCATAAACGTGAGTATTCCAGTGAAGTACACAATAAATACGAAGATCTGTAATCTGAAAAGGACTACAATTTAAAAAGTACCTATTGTAAAAGCAAAGCAAATATATTTGCTCAACACCACATTTAAAGAATATTTAAAACAGTCATTTCATGGTGAACTAAATGTACATTTTAAAGACAAGTTAAAAAAAATTGAGTAAAACTTGTGTCAAACCAAATATTATGTGCAACGCAAAGAAATATCCTGGATTTTGCAAGACAGAAAAGCAAGTCCCAGGACTGTACACGTGACCTCTCTCCCACAATTGCCACGTCAACAATAAACTGCACTTTGTGTATCCGTTTTGGTTTAAATCTCCAGGTACTGCACAAGTATACACATTCTCACACAAATCAAGCGGTGACAAACCACTAAAAACATTTAAAACGTGAAAATGTTGAAGTCAGGGTATCATCAATTATCAATAAAATCATAGAAAAATCGACAAAATATAAAAAGCCAACACAACAAACTGCTGTTTGCACCACACTAAACACAAATGCCGCTGTTATAAGACACACAATTGCGTCATTCAGCCAAATACTCAGGAAACATTTGTTACAAATATTTCCCAGTTGCTACTTATAAACAGATATGCTCTTTCGAGGAGCATGTCTGTTAAATTTGGCACAACAGAAATGTATGCTGCTCATCCCGACACACCAGTCATCTCAAGTGTGTGCATGTGTGTAAGGATGCACAGAACATACGATGAAAGCAGCACACCAAAGCAGATAATTCTACTTGACACACTCCTATGACAAATCGGTTAATTGCCTCATTTATTTATGTTCTATATTAGCCTGAAGAGTCGTTTCTTTGCGAAAGGGGGTGTGAACGGGTAACAAGGTGACATCCTATGAAAGCAGTTGTGAAATCTGGGTGGGGGCTGGGTTGGAGCACAATGAAACAGGGTTATCCAATAGGGTAGGTGCACGAAAAGCTCTTGGTTGGCTTGTTGGGTTTCCTGTGGAGCCAGGTGTGTTTGAACCTGCCACTACTCTGAATGTAATTAGTGTCTACACTGACCCGGATGGGTGTTGCGCCTGCTGAATCAATGTGTTACAGGAAAGAAGGACGTGTAGACACTAATTATATACACTACATTACATACCACTACAGAATAGTGGCAGGTTCAAACACACCTGGCTCCACAGGAAACCAACATGCAACAACCGAGAGCTTTTAGTGCACCTAGCCGATAGCGATGAGATTAAAGCAGGAAGCAAGTCAAGTGTAATATACAAGGTTCAAATGAGGTAATGCAAATTCAGACCTCAGGCTAAATAATAGATTTTCCTCTAGTCGCTAGTCTTCAACTACGGGGAAGAAAAGCCTTCTCAGAAATACCAGCAGGACACTGAAAGTTGTTCTCCAAGCAACGTGATACAAACGGTAATCACAAAAAGAAATGTACTCCAAAAAAAGGACTCCAAAAGGAGCCACTGCAACATAGAACCAGTAAAATATGCTGAACAATCAGTAACAATGAAGATTCACATTCTTAAGTTGTCATGTTTTTGTTTGGTTACAGTTAAAAAGGTGGTGGTGATTATTATATATACCAGTAACCAAATGGTTGTTAATAGTTAATAATAATAATACACTATTATTTGTTATAGTCCTCAGGACCAAAGGCGCTTTACATATGGGTAGTAGCTCGGAGAGCATCCTGAAATGTGAACTCAGAATGTGAGTTCATGTGATCGGCATGGTCTCCAGGCTAACATATGGGGGCCCCAGAACCTGGAAGAATATACAAATAAGAATCCTAAACAGGAGGCAGAGTCTCTGCCTCCGTTCCCTGGCCACTTTCTAACTGCACACCTTGACACTCAATATTGACCTTTTTGTATTTTGTCAAAACTACTCACAGAAATATTTGTATATGCAAAGTTCCTCTTAATATGTGCGTCATCCAGTAATACGTGTGGATGGAAAACAGAGTCAATGCTAATAGCGACGACAACAGAATAATGCTATGGTCCGAACCTCAACACTGTATGATTTTCTTCAAATAACGGATGAGAACTGAACTGAACTGAACTTTCAAACTGAACTTTCTGATTTCCAAAAGGCTACAAACAAGTAAATTGCTGTGGTAGGCTGCTTTGGCAATTAATGCATAATTGCATCTGTATATTTATAGGCTTTCATTTGTTAAATCAATGTAATATCCCAATGTCAAGCCATTAACCCTGTCTTTTTTTTGTTTAAAGAAAACAACTGAAATGTATGATTGTTCATTGATAATTTTAGCAATATTAGTAAACTATTTCCTTTGAATAACCACCAAAACTGGTCGGAATTTGGATTTGGGGAGTAAGGATATACAGCTTTGTGGGAATGTCATGTCAGTTCTAGAGAAAAGACAGTGAGACTTTAAAGAAACACTTGCAACACCAACTGCAACTGTTCCCAGAACCACTCTGTCCCCGGCATGTCTCCATGGTGAATTGTGTGTGTGTGGGGGGGGGGGGGGCGACACACCTGATGCTTGTTGAATCTTTCAGTGGTCATCTATGTGTCGGGATTCTCGTTGAC
>OMLJ01048337.1:0-19951 GCA_900302595.1 Gadiculus argenteus | reverse complement strand
GGCAGGCGGGGGTGGGGGTGGGGGGGAGGGGGAGGCTGTGGTGGTGGGCTGCAGATAAAAGCGAAGGATATTCAATCTGCATTCCGAATGAGCCTGAAGTGGGCTTATCATGTGCCTGAGACCTAGCGGCTATAGTCTGAACCATTGCATCCGTCTTCAGCGTGGCCTGCTCTTTCTGGGCCCCGTAACCCAAACTAAAAGAGACCAACGCACCAACAACCCCGCTGCAGAATCAAGCCCTTCATAACCACCCTCCCGTCCTTCTCCTATCCAAAAGAGAAAAGGGGGAGGGCTCATAGCTTCTGGGTAGGACAACAGACACTACCAAGACAAACAAGTCGCTATGGCTAACATGATCCAGCTACTGAGGCAAACCCACATGCATGCATGAATCACACAAAGCAGGCCGAAAAGCAGGAAGAAAACGGGCCATAATGAGATATACATACATTGGACTTTGTACCGGTTGTTCCACCAGAGGAATGCAAATTTCATATTTTTTGTAAGGGAGGTAGGGCGTGTGGCAATGAACAGTACACATGTCCCAACAGATTATGTTAAAAAAAAAAAAGGTCCTGCTCAGTGATATTAATTTTGCACCTGGACAAATGCTCCATTTTAGCCTGACACATGTAGGCCAGCCTTATGCATGAATCCATGTTATATGGTCTATGCTAATCAGATACAGGCATGCAATCAAGACATTGGACAGTATTTGAATGCATGGCTGTTCACATTATTTTTCTCGTTGATCAATTTCTAGATTCTAAGCTGCAGCAAACATGCCTTTGATTGTACTTGGAACGGCGCCCCCTGTCTATTGCAAAAAGAATAGCACTGCCGAAGAGAAAAACAAGTTTGATTGGCAGTCCAATGCACCCAACATAACAGCACAATAGAATCTTTTAGATAGAAGGAAAATAGTGCAGGGATGCATCGAACGTTTGCCTCTGTAATAGTTATGTTAGCTCTTGGTCATAAATACCCCAGAGGAATACAATCTGGCCAGGAAAACCCGCATTAATTCGTAGTTATGTTACATGATAGACTTTTCTTTCCCTGTTCAAATCTAAGGATGATGTCATTACTTATTGTGTTTTCAAGCATTGAGAATGTAACATTGACTGTGAATAATAGATTCACACCATTGGTATTCTAACAACACACACATTCGTTATCAGAGAAACAATAAGAAAATGCACAATTTATTTTTATGCAAAACATAATTGAACCATGGACAAGTGTGCTCATTCAAATACTTATCGCTTACAAAACTGCAAATGCAGATAAACTGCATTTCAGTGAGACTGCAAGTGAACATATTTTGCCAGATCAAACCTGGCAGAATTCATACATGATTTAAATGTTGCTTGTACATATTTGGACTCAAATTACAAAATCACTTGAGTAATTTGCAAACATAAGATTTTCTATGCATTCTTTCAGCCGTACACAAATAACATGTATCTATTTCTCCGGTATATTGAAAGGAAATGTTGGATATTATAATTAGTCCGATAACCCGTAAGCCAAGTGAGGATGGATAGGTGAAAAGTTTCTGGAGGCTAGGCTTGTTCACTTGCTATTGCAAACCTTGGTAGCTAGCGTTATATTTTAAAAGTTAAAACAAAGGGGATCGTCGCTTATATATATTTTGTTAGACAACGAAAACAATAGCCCAAGACAACGAAAGGCTTAGCTTATGGTATTGTAGTACAAAGGAATCATTTGCCAAAGTAAATGAATGAACACCAGTATACACCTCTATTGTAGCGACTAGCCTTAGCTACTACTAGCACCATTATGTTGAAGTCATTTAACTCGGGCAAGTGTACCTGTTTTTGAACTCGCTGGCCCTGGCTTCTAAGGGGGTACTCCATTTTATTCGCACAGATGATCATTTTCCAAAAAGTGTTCTAGTTCATGGATGCGGCTCTGTCTTTCTTGGACTCTCCCAAGCAGGCTAACAAAAGACAGTTCCCTCTCGCTGAGAACTTGTCTACTGGAGAAAGCAGAAAACCTTCCCAGCCGTGCTGACAGCTCCAGTAACAGTGTGACCAATCACAATGCAGGAGGCGGAGCTACGTGACAGCTCCAGTAACATCATGACCAATCAAAGCACAGGAGGCGGAAGCTACTTGACAGAGGGTTATCTAAATGCTAATGAACATCTGCAAACAACAGACCAAACTACAGAAGCAAAACAAGCCAACACCGTCGCCAACAGGCATCAGATTAGGGAGATTCTGAAGGATAGCCTTATTATGAAAAGTGGTTTAAAGTAGAATGAGTTCCCCTTTTGAAGGTCAGTCTTAAATATTTTTCAGGTGGTAGCCTACCATAACAGACCAATATTACCTGAATCATAGGGCCATAAAGAAGAGTTCATATTGATCCAAACAAACTACTAAAAGACATTCGGAGCCCAGTAAACAGTAGACAGAATTGTAAATACACAAATGGATGCCAGTGGAAAGTCAATCAAATGATAGAGAAGCGGGGGTAATTCTGATGAAAAAAAAGATGCAAATGATTAAAATCTGCCACCAGAAAGTGTTCGCAGTCTGTCTCTCCTTCACGTTATGTCTACCACTGTCCCTTTACTTTTCAAATGTCCAGCACACTTCTTGTCACAATGAAAATAAATATGGTTTTTATGTCAGAGAATATGCAATTTGGGATGATTAAAGCTACCTCAGAATGTTGACCTCAGACAAAACGGCCCTTGTCTAATTGAACTTAAATGTACTTAAACTTGTACTGCTATCTTGTATAAACTCAGGGGGTGATGAGATGCATGGGACACGCAAAGGCATAGTTGAAATGACTCACAAGTTGGAGATTACAGAAAAGCCTTTTTTAAATTGGATTTTGTAGCCATTCGCCTCTTTGTGTCAGTTATTTGTATTTGTAATTAAACCATTGTGTAAAGGAGAACTTTGCAGGTCTAAATATCACATTCACCCAATTGTTACCCATTGATCATCCATTGAAAGATATAATACACATCATTTCCATGGTTGGATTTACCAGATAGGTAATGTTTGATAGAAACACTGTAGTTCATTTAAAATAGTCAAAGTTGCAGCGTTCCAGTTCCCAGAACCATCTTTTGTTTTACACAGACATGTCTGGACAAGCAGGACTGGTCAAGACTTCCTCACACCAGGCTGCATTTTCACTTAACTTAACTTAATGTTTCCACTTAAATATCAAACACTATTTGGAAGGGAAAGCTTATCTAATGTAATTCTACTGATATATCAGCAGTCCAACCATGTGAATATTGCAATATTCACATGGTTGGACTATCAATATTTACATTAGGATACTACCTAATACAGGATTTGCTTAAGTGTGGAAGTAACAGTATAATATAATTCTATTTTTTTAGAATTAGAATTATGAAACCATATCAGGTTTCATGTCTGGTTTTGTAGCATTATGTCCAATTTAGAATAAGAAAGCATGCAGATGCAAACTTTTACCTGATTGAAATGGCATAAAGGGTCAAAGTTAAATATTTTCTTTAATAAAACAAGAACATTGGCTATGAATGGACATTAATGCAACAAACTACACAAATTATGTTTCTACTGCTATCACATGGTATTAAGTAGTGACTTGACAATGCTGTAAAATAATATAAGCACACTTATTTATATACAAAATAAGGTTTATTTTGAACTTCTTAAACAGGACATTACAAAAAAGCAAATATTTCTTCTATGCTAATCTGGTACGTTGATGCTTTTTTCAACAGTAATATTGCTGCACTGGCAAGCATGATCATTGACATACTGTTTGTGGAATAGCCTTAGTAAATGAACATAACTGATACCATCTGAACAGGAAGCTACGCCAAAGGCAGAAGTAGAATAAAATAGGTCAAATTGTATGCTGCTTCTTATTGGGTTTAAATATGCACTGCTAACAGTACGTGTGGACGATTTGGGATTTATTATTTAATGTCTATATATAGTGTCTGTTTTAAAATGTTTAACCGCTTAGCTGGAGCGGTTTTAGAGTAAGCAACAGAAGAGCCTAGATCCACTCAAATGATGCAAAATGCCAAATGGATAGACTAAGTTAAGAGACAGGAAAGATAGTCAATTTTGCTTCTCCCACACCACATTAAATAGATCTGTGATGGGAGAAGATGTAGGCTATTCAAATAATAATCCATTATATAAATATACTCTTATCTTACTAGAACACACCTCTATATTTAAATATTGTCCAGGTGCATCACTACACATTATACATTATAATATAGGGACAATTTACATATTTGGAATAGCATCTCCTTCCTGTAACACAAGTAAATCTTTTCAGGTTATGTACATTATTTAAACATCTTTCCAAACTTCTCCAATCAGGGAGGGGAAATTAACTTTGATACAAGAACTGCAGCAATTACATGGATTGTTCTCAAATCGGTAAGCAGGTATGCTTATAACCTCAGTATAAAGTAGGACCATACCAGTGCACTGATGTACCAAAGTAGAACAGATCTAAGCCTTACTGCCAAAACGGGGGTAAACAGGATCCATATGTTCTCATTTTGTTTTGTTTTTATTTTTGAGTTTATGGGGCTTTCGGCTCCGGCCTTTAGTCCGCTGCACATGAGAGGATGAGGATAGCCTTGAATATTTACATGTAGGTATGGCTTGATATTACACAATACAGCATGCATCCATACAAAAAAATAAACAAACACATTACAACAGGGTTATATACACCAACAAACTGGTATTCACACAATCACAATATATCACACTATAACAACAACAAAATAATCAGACTGAAACATACTATAGCCAGTTATAGAGCAAAAATAAAATAGACATGTGCTCAAAAACAGTATATCAGGCTTATGTCCCAACAAACAATCACAAAGTAGCAAGGTTCTATACCAACAACTCTTTCTATTCCAACAAACAAATGGTGTTGCGCTCAAGTTTACAATAAAGTAGGATAACTAACCAACAAACCAACCTTGTGTTAAGCTCAGCACTCAACATGGACAAACAGAGCCACAAAAACAAACTCACAGAATGGGTGGACGGGGCCAGAGGGGGCATCTTAGTGGCTCTGCGGGCACACTTAGACAGCTCTTGTTTGCGCCGCTTCTCTAGTCTGGTAGCATGAGACTGCAATTTATCTGACACACACACACACACACACACACACACACACACACACACACACACACACACACACACACACACACACACACACACACACACACACACACACAGGCACTCATAACACATTGCGAAAAGAAATTCACAAATACACAGGCAAAATACCATACACACCCAGTGGCTAAGATTTTGAATAAATGGTGTGTTGTACTGTTGTAAATAGCTACCGAGGAGATCATGGTCTGGATTGTCCACCAATGGGAGGATGGAAACATAGGCACCATCCTTTGGGCTCCCTGATGAGAAAAACTATTCAACCATTACATTTCTTTCAATCTTAAAAATCGATTTATCGTTGGCTGTTTTGTGGCTCTAGCTACTGTTCTGTATATACCGTATACTGAGATATGAAATTGGATTTAGGTCGTTACCTTGTCAAATCACATTATAACAATTATTTGAAGCCCCAGTTAATCAGTTTGACCACTTCTGGTCAATACTTTCGAAAAAGCTCACGTTTCACAATGCAGGGAATCAAGAAGCATCTGGCAGGAAGTAATCTGTTCGCATACTCATGGGGTTGGGAAAGAAAGAGCAGTTTCAGTCCGCCTTGGTCATCACACAAATCAACCAGTCCTGAAAACACACACCCAAATGCACAACATGTCAGACAAATAGTGTGATGAACAACATGAACAAAAAAGACTGTGTGTCATGTTTTTTGACCACATTAGTTTACCACTTCATCTGAATAGTTAAGCAAAGTGGTTATTTTAGTAATTCTGTAATTACTCAGAGGGCAGATGCTTGAGGTAACAGGGCACCTTTGGATAAGCTGTGTAAGATATTGAATGTCTGCTTTCAGTGATCCATTGCATGAGTCCAACATTTGTTAATGAGCATTACATACTGACCAAGACATCTAACCTGAAAATCATAACGAGTAGGATTATAATCTCATAATTGATTACTTGCTAAACCAATTGATGTATTTTTATTAATAGTGGAAATGTTTTTTCACATTCAGTGTTTTTTTGTGACCTTGGTAAATCATGGAAAAATATTGTTATCCAGTTTTCAGAATTAATTATCTTTTAATAGTCAAAACTGTATACCTCTGTACCCTCTCCCACCTGCATCAGGAATGTGAAGTTTAGTCCTCAGGTACTGCAGCAGCACATCCACCCGACAGTCGTTGTTGACGAGAAACTGCTGGTCATCTGAGCCACAGCAATACAATACATACAGATTCCAGGCCTTGACATTAAGCTTTTTAAGACATAACATAACATAACTTTTAAAGGCAAGTTATGTTTTACTTGCCCAATAGCAAAACATACTTGCCCAAAATGAAAAATGTAGGCCTATAAAGAAAATCCATAAAACCAACAAGTATTTGTTGAATTATAATAATCAATTTAAATAACAATTATGGCTTCAAAGCTGTCAAACCAGCTAGCCCAACAGAAGAAAAAAATAGGGCCTCAATATTAATTAATATATTCATATAAGGCTACTGCAGCAATCAGAATGACAAAAGCTATTTTTATAGATTTTTGATGAATATGTTATATTCACCTGCCCCGGACAAGCGTTAATGTCGAGGCCTGCAAGAAGTCTGTTGGGCTAAAATAAGGTTATTTATAACGGCACATCTTTAAAAAGCTTGTGGCTTACCTCCGTGTTTAATATGAACGAACATCACTCTTGAAGTTGGAAAACAAGTTTTTTTTTTATTAAATCCAGTCAAGAGAAGGGAGCATGCTCAGTGGTTTGTCTGACATCAATGGTTTCAATGTCTATCTGGTACTCTGCTCGTTGTGTTAGACAAACCCGGTGTTTGTTTTCATCAAAGAGGGTGACTCTTACCTGGATTGTCTCCATATAGACTCAGGTGACCCATGTCTGAATCATTTAAGTCTTTTTATACAAAATTAAATAAAAAAACAAAACCTGAAAACCGCAAGAGTGAAGCTTAATACAAAAAATATCAAGATGACTATCTACTTCATGTTTTAACATATAAAGTAATACATGACATGTTGAATAATATTAATAAAATGTACAATATACAATTATGTAATTATATACAATATGTATTATACAACCATTTGCATACATAATAGTGATGGTACCCCATTTCTGACCTTACAAAAGCGAATGAAAATCAACAAATCTATTGGACGATCCCAGCAATAATGTATGAGCAAGTGCTATTAAATATATATACGTTTACAGATTGATTTACTCTACAGAAAAATTCACTGTACGCCAAGGGCCATGTCCAGAAAGTTGGCAAAATGTGTTGTCTGTGCAGGTGGGAAAGGCACCAGTACAGACAGGTCCATTGTTCTCAGGGTGTCCGTAAGGGAACTGAAAGAGAGAAGACATACGGTCATTGCCTTCACCCCTTCATAGGCAGGGTCCAAAAAATATGCATTACATATTTAAACAATTGCTTTTCTGGTCGATTCTTCAACTCTGGCAGGTTTCTAAACCAGAACAGACCTGCAGGTGCAGTAGAGCAGGTGTGACTCTTTATGGAGCTGTCCAGCTAGCTCCAGCTGATGGTTGTCCATCAGCTTGTCGTTGACCACAACCAGAAGAGGCTTCCTCGCTCCCAGAGCTTCCAGACAGCTCCCCGCCCCTGGGGTGCAGAGGGCAGATTGTGATTCATGTTGACGAGCGGAGCTCCAATTATTGAATGGCATTAACCCAAGAATGAAGAATTAAATAAACATGAATCTACTTGCTTTTTCATATTTAGTTCATCAGCGACTAAGGGGTGCCAAATTACACGGCTCCTGGTTGTTATACACACCTGCATGGCTGATGACAAGGTGAGCATGAGTGATGTCTTCAGAAATGGAGTCTTTGAAACGGAAGGCCTCCAGGGTGAGATCTAGTCCACTCTCTGGCCCAGGGAGGACAGAGCCTCTTCCCACCTGGAGAACCAAACGCTCATATCCACGAGCCTTTAGTGCCTGTGGGAAATGAATGTTATAAATGTATGAATGAATCAATCAATGTTGACACTTTAATGATTAAGTTAGGGCTATCAAATGTTTCTGTAATTCCAACTGTCCATTCAAGAAACTCAGGAAACGTAAACACTCAAACATTAAACCTTACACACACATTTAAATGTATCCATTGAAACAATAAAGTGGAAACTTAGATACTCCTGGATACATTACATGATTTTATTACTAATTTACTATATTTTTTTTGTCCAAAGCACAGTAAATCAGATGTATGATGTTATTGAGGTGCAGGAAGTGGTTGATTCGTAAGGGTTCTCAGGGCGATTCTCAGGGCTGCCTGCAGTCACTACATTATCCTACTCGTTTCCACTACATTATCCTACTCGTTTCCACTACATTATCCTACTCGTTTCCAGTTTTGAATTCGTGGATTCAGTCTATCACGTATTGGAATGGAACGCAATAATAACGTTGCATGGTGGTCACTAATTTCGGATAACACTTTAAAACTGCTCACCTTAACAGCCTCAGGAGTCGTAATCATTATAATTAGCTCATCGAAACTTGTAGTACCCACAGTAACGAATACTGTCTTCATTGTTGTCAACGTTATGACGAAAACACCATGAATTTTGTGTACAGGCTTGGAACAAGTCGCCCCATTCCTCCTTGTTCGGTTAGATGTCGATCATGTCGGCCTCCTGCAGAATGGACCACACTGCCACCTAGCGGTTTGGAGCTTCTACCGCCACAAACATTTGTTTTACCATGAATATAATTTGAATGTATTTGTAATATGCCTATTAAGAGATGTTTGTAAAAAAAAGTGTTTTTCTGTTAAAGGAAAAAAAGGCAAAACACTAAACAGTGCTGCAAGTATACTGAGAAGCAGTTTTTCAGCATCACTGAACTGAAGTATCTATGGTGAAGATGGCAGCTATTGCTTTAGTCCAAATAATCAGTCGGAAATACATTATTGGCACTGAATAAATGTGTAATGGTAATGTCCAAATACGTAACATTTTAATTTAAATGTAAGAAAATGACAGCCCAATATGTACCTTCCTGAATCCTGATAGTCAGGTATCCCTAGCTATAAAGAAACACACAGAGGCGGGAATGAAACAGAAAGTTTTTAAGGCTCTGTTAAATTCTCAGTTTCAAAAACAATAGACTATATCTCAAAGTCACAAAAGCAGAAAAAAAACTAGTAGGCCTCTAATTTGAAATGTTAAAAATTGGCTAGCAATGTCATTAGTTTGTAATAAATAGATAAAGAAAAAAAAGAAAAAATAAAGCAGAAGAAAACAATACGTTATGATCAGTTACAGGGGCTAGAATTGAAACTAAACCACAATGGAGGCACCAAGAACGTCATCTCTAGAGGTCAAAGTAAATCCATTTTGTCCAAAAGAGGGGCTTTGTTTTTGTGAGCTAACTTTGGTTATTATAACTAGGAAAACCTCCCTCCCTCAGAATTAACCAGCCCTCCTTATCATAAAGGGGAAACAGCACCAGATATTTTGTCCATTAGTGACAGTGCTCCCACACATCATGGTTTGTTTTTATTCAAGCCCCTGAAAGTCAAGTGGCTTATTTTTGTAACATGTAATTGCTTTTTTTTTCTATGAAAAAATGTTCATTGTTATCATACATACTTCCATATGTGCTTGGCTATCAACAGATACAAGTAGTAGATACTAAATTGCGAACTCGATCGACCACTGCAACTGGCTAAAGAAAAGGGTAGCAGTTAAAACCAAGATAGAATAATAAAACCACATTCAAGTAGAGAACAATGTTAGCTTCCACAACACCGCAATTTCTGTGCTACAAGCAGGATTTCATAACTTGAAAATAGACAGCAAAGTGAGCCATAACGACTATGTATAGTACGGGACATTATTTGCTTGTGGATTAGTCATAAGGTCAGGGAAGTATGCATGCTTAAAAGTAAAGTTTTTTTCGTTATAGTAAAATACTGATTTGAGATTCAAAACTTTTATACAAGTTAAAATATCAACGATATAATGATTAAGCAGCTTTGAAAAAGAGCTGCGGTTAAACAACAACTCCTGTTTTTTGTTTTTTTTTTAAACCACAGGAATACACCCAACTCAAAAGACATCAGAGAATAAAAGTCCCATATGGCCGCTCGAACCCGTCGCCTTCCAGCTTGAAGTCGACGGCTGTGGCTGTAGCTGTAAGCTGTGTGTCAGGGTTTGCAACAAAGGCCATGGAGTTTCCACACAGACCGTGCTTCTGGAGTCACAATAGTAAAAATAGAGAAGGCCCCGGAGGAACGCTTCTCCTTTGAGGAGGTTCACGGCGGAAAAGTCACAAACCGGTCGTTCAGTAGGAACACTGCCAGCGGCAGGAAGTCAACAACAGGGCTAAACTCAACTTGGCCCCAGGATCATGGGTCATCCAAACAGGAAATGGCTGCTCCAACCTCAGTAAATGATGCCTCTATAAAAAGGAAAAGAACAAGAGCAAGAAGAAAAGGACAAAATTGGTTTAATAAGGGGAGGCTCAAATTACAAATGACGATGATAATGTTCATTGTCATCCTGTATTACCAGTTATGTAACTGGCAAGAAGAACCAATTTGTTTTTCCGTCTCCACTGGCTGGATCTCAGGTAGCTTAGTTTATTTGGCACTTCCTGAGCTAGCTAGTTTTTATCCCCTTTCCCACCACTAGCACCTCTCTGTTGTAGGCCCTTCTTCATGCAACATTCCTCCGATGATCGTATGATAACAGTCTAAACCAACAGCTCTGCCAGAGGACGACACCCACTCATCCTTCTCACTTCCAACTGCTGAGATCTCAACTGATTTTCACAAGCTTGAACTCTACTAGCCAGTACAATGTGCGTCACAGGAGAATAGATGTGACATTATATAATACTTATATATTTGAGAGCGACTATGAGGCTCTTTGGTAAAGCTTGATGAAGAATCTAAATCCTGATATTTGATGGCACATTGCTGAAATTGTACAGCATCCCGCCCACTCCTGTGTTGGTAGATCGAATGTTCAACTTGTTCCTGTTTAGCTCAACTGTAGGGCACGGGCACTGCCATGGTTAGGGGTTTGAGTCCCACTGGGGCCACCCATACAAAGAACGTATGCACTCGGAATTGTGAGCAATTTGGATAAATATGTACATTACATATTACAATGACCTGGATGAAAGACAAGTTTGGTACATACCTGTTGTGCTCACTGTATAACGCATGCAGTGCAGCATTGTTCCTGTTTCTCTGGCAATGTAGAATAGTTCATCTGTCGCACGATCTCAGCAAACAGCTCGTCCACCATGGTCTTGCTCTTGGCTGAGGTTTCGATGAAGGGACACCCCCACTCCTGGGCCAGGGCACGGCCGTCTGAGCCGGCCACCTCCCGCTCAGACTCCAGGTCCACTTTGTTACCGACCAGGATCAATGGTACTTTCTCAAAGCGTTTCACACGAACTATTTGGTCCCTCATCGGTCTGATATCCTGCAAGACAGAAGAGGGTGTGCAATGCTTAGTATGACAAGATCGCGTATAAGCTACCCTTAAAACTAAACAGTTTTAGTAAGATGTTACCAGTTACATTTAAATAAACTAAATATCCCCAATGTTTGTACTGTATATGCTAACTGTAGTGCAGGATATATGGATAGTTATCCAAAGAACATCTCAACAAATAATCAATATCACACCAGTGCACCAGCAAGTAGAGTGTGATGTTGGCTGGTCAATAGTCATCAACCATAAACATGAAGGTACCTGGAAGGACTGCTGGTTGACCAGGCTGTAGACCAGGATGAAGCCCTGGCCGTTCTTGATGTAGAGATCCCTCATGGACGCGAACTGTTCCGTGCCCGCCGTGTCGAGGATCTCCAGCACAGAGGGCGACGAATCCACCTCGATCTCTTTCCGATAAAAGTCTTCGATCGTCGGGTCATATTTTTCGATGAACGTGCCGGTGACGAACTGGACGGTCAGCGCGGACTTGCCGACGCCGCCGCTCCCCAACACAACCACTTTGTATTCCTTCATTGGGGGTTCTCGACTTTGACCCAAGCTATTTTACAAGCTAACGAGTTAGCACGACCGCTATAGCTGTTGTGACAACATTTAGCACGACTACGACGAGCCAAAGACGTACCCAACAAGCGACCGAAGCTAAGGGGTTTACCGGGCCTCGTATACGAACCGAAGCCCGACTCCCGCATCCAACTACACGACAAAGCGAGCTTGGCGTTAGTTGGCAGCATGCAAAGTTGTTGATCACCGCTCACGTTAGCCACTACTGTTAGCTAATGCGGGTTTCACACTGCTCCATACTGCCTCTAGAATACAACCGCGAGCTAACCAGTGCAAGAAATGCACAACAATGCCTTATATTCCTCCGTGTGGCTAGTAACTTACCAGCGAGTCAAATAAGCACCAAGTTAAATCTTACCGATGTATCCCTATTTCTAGATTGGCATGTCAAGCTGCTGTGTGTGTACACACATACACACAAACTAACCTGCTAGTGTCGCAAAACGCACTGCTGTGACGGCCAGGGCCCGCTGGGGCTGTTGCTACTGGTCCAAAAAGTCGCTTTCCTGAATATCCGGTTAATGATTGCGCCACAAATTCAAAGACACACAGCGACTAATGATTATTTATAGACAAAAACCGATGCAACTTTATAGTCACACAAGCTCACCCCCCAGACAGACCGACTTAGACACACCAAAAAAAATTTGATTACTGAAGTGATGTAAGTGACTGTGGTATGTATTGTTTTATACTATCAAATTTCCACAAAGGCTGTGTGTTTAACAGACATAGGATTAAATTAGAACATATTCCTGTTACATGCTGTTTATGATCAGCAGCATCTTACATTTGATTTGACGTGCAAATAACATGGCTTAACTTTATTTATATTCTTTGTACATGTAATACCACTTACACTTGAAGTCACTCTATAGTTGACCTAGAGGGCATTTTGACAAATAGTATGTAAATCTTAGCCTTTATATCAACAAATAAGAAAATAACAAGTGAGTGATGATCACCAATAAGGGCTTTATTAAAGGGTAAAACAAAACAAAAATAGAAAAAGGTCATCATCGTATAGGCAAATTAATCTACATTTGAATAATCATACACCACAAAATAAATCGCCATGTAGCAGTAGCACATAGAAACACAATTAGCTAAAATATAAGGAGAAGCAACAATATGGTAGAGCGACAAAACGGGCTGTGATGTTTCAGTGTGCAAGAGAGGCAGGCAGAGAGAGAGAGAGAGAGAGAGAAGTGTTTTGTATGGCTTAGTCCTCAACAGGCCCTCATGCTTTTCCTCTAGTTGCTATTTTGTTACTTGCTTCCATGGTTCACCAACTCTATCCAAAGTAGTCAAGACAGCTACTCACTGTACATGCAGTTCTGGAAATAAATTGTGAAATGGAAATGGATTATTATGTAAGAGTTAAACAAAGAAAAATAAAAGAACAATATATATGCTTAATGATGAAGGCACGGGTAAACTTAACTGTGTTCAAGTGATTGAAACAAAAATGGAATAAAAGCACAATGCAGTGACATTATGTTCAACGGAAATCTACTGCCAGTGGAGCCAACTGCATACATGGTAGTCCACATGTACATTTCCCTATACTACAGCAGTAGAAGTCTGCAGGATACAGAGCAAAATAGACACACAAGCTGATTTCCTGGATTTGATATACACACAGTACAGAAGTATAGCATTAGGCATTAACACAATGTTAGAATAAAACAAAAACAATCTTTTCCCCCCCCCATTCTGAAGGCTTCGAAACACCACAACGGAATGACTCTCAAGTTAATCCAACACTAGGACAGATGCCATGGCAACAAAATCATTGGCTTCACAAGCAATACATAAAGCGATAAATGACCAGGTTTGAATATTACAGGTTTTATATCGTTTAAAGGGTATTTTGTATTAAAAGCTCTGTTGGAACATGTTTTCCACTGTCCAATCTTTGATAGAAATTCAATAGGTGAGTCAGATTTACTGATTATTGAGCAATCATAGTGATTGAGCAGAAAAAAATGACATCATTTTCTTACAAAGAAATAAATGTAAAATGATCACTCATCCAGATATTAGGTTTAAATACTTTGAAAGATTTTTTTTGGTACTAGGAGAATAATTATTTGAAATTGAATTCAGTAATTTGTGAAAGATTTATCACTGCTGCATTACGCAATCATTTGGAATCTTTTAAAAATGACAAAAAAGGTATCTTTAAATTAATGTTTTAGATCAGATACTTGCTGCACCTATAAAACGGTTGTCTTATTTGCTAAGATTTTTTTAACAGCGATACAATATCATGCTTAGCAAGCAGTAGGGCTTTAGCAAATAGAACAGGACAAATCATTCAAAACCGTCTTTCTCATAATTCTTAGAAATGATAACAGCATACTTGTTGTATTGCTTTTAACAATACAGTGATTTCGTTTTTATCAGTTTTCTCTATATTTATTCAAAATAAACTTTTGAATATTTTTGACATAGTTATGTACATAAGTGCAAACAAGGTGAATATCACACATTCGTACACCCCAGCGAGGAACGACATCAACCAGCACAGCTGGGCTAGCCGGAGAGACTTCTGATGAACAACACTTCTAGTCTAGAAAAATCATCTAGTCCCAGACCGGAAGGTCCAAATAATGAATGGGAGAGGGCAGGTTGTGGTGTCCATCGTTTCATTTTTCAAGCCAAAAACCTCTTTACCTCCCGAAAGATACATGTTAACGTTAGCAAAAATTTAGGTTTTTTTTTACGTTTGACACCAACAAAAAGGAAAGAAAAACAATCCAAACAAAGCAGATTTAAGACACACTCACAAACCATAATTAAGTTACATGTGACCAGTCTCCCCAACGGAACTTTGAATATTATAATGACTTATTTGTTTCCGTAAAACGTACTCTAAACTAACTAAACATTCCCTTTTGTGAATAAGTAGGTTTATTCTCTAAATTGTTATTTCAATTTATGTGAAAAAGAATTAGGTTAATACAAAGGTAGCCACATTGTAATTTTGTTGCCATAGCAACAGTAACTTTTCTAATTAACAATGGATCTATCAATTTAGATATACATACTCGTTTATTAGTCTACACAAAGTATTTTACTTAAATTAATATTTTTTATTTTCATGCATTGATTTATTTTGTCAAATAATAAAAAAAAATGTTTAAACTTACCACTAAATTACTTTCATTACATAGCAATCACAACTTTATACAGTGATGAAGAAACCAGGCCCCATGGCTCTGTCCTGGCAACCAGAACCTCCAGTAGGACCAAATATGACCTGTCCCCATGCTTTGAGATTCTCCACATCACAGGGTATGAATTCATGACGATGGCAAGAATAATTACAGTGGATCCTAAACATCAGGTCTGTAGAGAACCGAGTGTCAAGAGAAAGGGTGAGAGACTATAAAGAAAAAGATAATCTATGTCATCACACAAAACACGTTCAAGTGTACAAGGAATACACTTTTAAACATGACAGACAATGGTAAACGTTTAGTTAAACTTAAATACCCCAAGAGTGGCACCATTCATTTGTCAAGTATTTTGTTATTCCAGCTGGATAGCAGTTGGTGAAGGCATAATGACATGACAGAAGAGAGATTTTATTTCTTTTTTTTTTTTTCTTGACTGGACAACGCAAGTCTTCCAAAGCTCTAAGGTTTAGACAATTAACTTGCCTGGACATTCTTATCATCACTTCATTAAGTCAGAGAGAAACATTTGCCTTTAAAATCAAATTCATGAAACAAATGTCGGGACAGTATTTGCTCAAGGATATTATTATTATTTTTTAAGTAGTCACACCACCCATGAACATTAAATATAAATCTATATAATAATACACATACTGTAATGTCCTAACACAGTATCAACATGATATTTATGTTACCTTTGAAAAAGACTATATGTAGTGAATCATTATATTTCCACATGCCATTACTTTAAATGGGCATGGTTAATTTTTTTTGCATTAAATACATTCACGACACAATAACATGACTTAAACATGAACACCTCTTCAGTGGGAAATGCCACAAAATGTGTCACCCTTTTCAGCTAACGGAATATGGGATTCAACGTCTCTTTTTAACATAGATACATATGCACACAACTAATTAAGAGTATTGGTTACGTTTACCTTATTCATGTCAAGACAGCACAGCTGTCCCAAAGAAACTACACAGATATAGCTTACTGTTATGATAACGATGAACTGCAGATCCATCTATACCTATCGATCTGTTTAACAGTGTATGAACAATCAACACTTAAGGAGACTGGAAAGAGGCACATATTCCCTTTGCTTAATTGTATTCGATCCAAAATTCGACGGCCAGTGTATTCCGTTTTTTATTTTATTTTTCATTATTCGATACCCACTGTGGGATCAAATCTAGGTCACCTTTCATATCTCCGGCCCACATATTTTGTTTTCTGGCTTCTCCTTGTGGGAATCCTCCCTTGACCAGAGCAGTATTAGCATTTAGAGTCTGTCGACTATTAAAGAATGAACATAATCAGAGGAAAAAATAATACGCTTTTTAAGTCAGACAACACAGATTCAAGTTCTCTTTTTTCTCCCTGAAGAGCCAATTTAAATAACAATCTTAGTGCCACTTAGTCACTCCAACAGCCAAACATTGGGGTGAAATTTACCCCAAAAATAGAAGTATATTTAAAAGCTATTCCCCCTTTGCCATTTTTAAATGTTTATACATTTCTACTAGGTATACAGTATATTTAAATTTTCTGAAACATGAGCTTGTCAGTTATCTCATTAACTAGGGATATTCCATTGGTAGGCCACTACTCTGCCAATACAGACTTTGGTGAATTTGCACAAAAACAGTAAAGCACATGCTGCTTCCATGCTGTGCAACCTTCTATCGTCGGCTGTCAAATCTCAAAGTTCCCAATTAAGAAATTGTTCAGTTTCAGATTTGTTCCCCAGGTGAACATTTAGGTTAAACTAAGTTCCAAGCTGACAGGGGACCAGGACTTATGACTCTTTCTAAAGCGCCTACGATGTAATAGGCGTTGTGTTTTACTTAACAAGTGCCCCGACTATGCTTAAAGATTGTCATTCATCAAACATTGCACAGAGACCCACAATCAAATTTGGAATTGGGATAATCTTGGAAAGACTGATTAACTGACCTCAAAGCTACAGTAGGTGGCGCTTAACTCATTACAAAGCTTTTACAGCCAATGAACATTCACTGGTCAGATATACCGCACTGAAGACCATTTCTGAAAAACATGGGTAGCTTTAATATTTATAATGGTCTACATTGATCCTGTATGAAAAGGTCAGAATACATGGAATAACGCTTCTTAAAGGGGAAATGTGTAAGATTCATGCTGTTATGCATGTTTAAAAGAACAGAAAATGCCTGGGCCAAGATTGCTGGAATAGGAGTATTTGTTTATCTTCTTCAAGGGCTAGCATTAGTTTATGGCAAAATACAAAAAAAAAGATTGAAAGCAATAAATTATGATGCACTTTGGACATTGTTTGGGTATCATAAATAAATGAAATATATCAAATTGGCAATATTAGCTTCTGAAAGATAAATATATTGTAGTTTGACCTAATTGTAACTTAAACTGGTATGGGGTTTAAGCTAAACACTAGCATTAGCCTTCATCTTATTACACAGTGCTGCATAGAGACAGACATGAACCCTGTTCACCACTAATTGTATTCTTGTTGAGTATAAATTGGATCGTTTGTGTTTACCCTCAAGAAAAAAAAAACATAACGAAACCCTGTTTACAAAATGTCCATTCCAATTTCCACAGCCCAATTATTGTTTTCTTTAGTGCCAGTCACATAAGGTCACATCTTCTGCCATAATAGATCATTTAAAGGCACAGACAAAGTAACAATAACAGGATGTTCTTTTTCTCAGGTAGAATGAGATGATTGACCCTGAAAAAACACAAAAGATTTTTTGACAGCATTGTACTAATACAATTGAGACATAAAATATTGAAACACAAATCATGAAACATAAATTAGATTCCATACAATACAACCCCCCCCCCCCCTTTCCAACATTATGCTTTCAGTGCCAAACATAATGGTGACCAGTGGCATTCTTGTTAGTTATTGGAGTGGAATTCCTTAATTAGCATTTCTGCCGGTTTATTGATATTTTCTTATACTTTGGTGCAGTCGCCCAGTCATGTCGTTTGCTCTTCAGTACAAGACGATGGCTTGGAACCCATGAGGATTTTCACTGTCGAAAACTTGTTTATGTGTGTGTGTTTGTGTGTGTGTGTGTGTCTGTGAGTGTATTTCTTGAAGGTGTGGCACTGGGCATGTATGGCTGTGAGAGCATGGGAGTGTCTGGCCACCGCCTAAAGTCAATACATATCATGGCGGCTGTTCTCCTCCCGATGCTCAAGAGGCTCCCCATCCACCAGCGCGGCACTCAGCCCAGCGTCAGTATTCTGGGCCTTTTCTCTACAAACTAAAACATCTCCAAGTTCAGGTTTACACTGCCACTTGGTAAGTGTGCGCGTTTGGATTAGGCACATTTTTGTTGCATTCTGAGAGTTGAGTTACTCTTTAAGGGATGGGTGGGTGGATGGGTGTGGTAGAGTGGGCAGGGTTTCTTAACTGGGGTGGCGGGCCAGGCTCACTGAGTTGAGGCCCACCGGAGTGGCCATCAGCAGCTTGGGGACAGGACAGAAGTGGGTCTCCATGGGAATGCAGTGGAGCTCCACCGCGTCGCCGTTCATGACCTCCGATGGGTCTACTGAGAGAGAGAGAGCGAGAGTGCGAAAGAGAGAACCGGAAAGATGGGAAATTGTTATTTGCCATTACATAAAATAAATAAGTATGCTACTAAACAGGTTGGTTCTGTTAATTTAAGCAGAGGTTAAGATACATCAAATGGATAATATATGCATGTGTAATTGATACATTTGATGCAGACTCTAACCCATGTGAGCTAGCCGCACCACAATAAACTGATAATTTATTCAAACCATAATCCTGATAACATTTCAGTTATACAGCCAATGTGCAAGACAGAAAAAAACACAAATTAAACTAAAATACACTGTACATTTGTACAATCAAAAATCAACATGAAACAACATGAAAATGTGAGACGTTTTCATCCTTGAACAAATAGCAAATGTGTCTAATAATAGAGTAAGGCTTCATTAGTATGAGGCATCTGAGCACTATTAATGAAGGCTGGATCCTTGGTCAAGAGGCTCTTCAGACCTCAGCTAAACATGCAAACTCCTGAGGTTCACAGGGACAAAGGAACGCTTAAAAAAATCACCTGATTTTACTCATTGGGGGTTTTGAGGAAACTCAAAATATTGTTGCTGAATTTGGTAATGAAATAATTAATGCCCTACCATGATCAATTGAATTGTGTATAACTGAGGATATTTTAGTGAAAGATCACATGGTGGTCGATCACATTGACCACAAAGCTCGTCTCAAATAACATTTGTACAATTTGTCAGCTCATGTCACACCAAAAACAAAAGCAACACCCAAAAACCAAACAAGGGTGAAATGTAACCAATGGGATCTCCATGAGAAAAATGTAATGGCGGCTCATGTCCTTTCGCTAAAAGATGAGCCAATCAGCCACGGCTAAACAAAAAAAACAAGGATGAACACAAAATGAAAGAGCAAACCTGATTGGACGCGGCGGATTCAGCGAAAGGAACATTGGTGACGTGGGTCGAGGCCGACGAGACA
>OMLJ01048335.1:0-12555 GCA_900302595.1 Gadiculus argenteus | reverse complement strand
GGGGGGGTATTTGTCCTGAGGAAAACCTTGGATTTTCCACACACATACTGCCCTGACAAGGACACAGAGACTCGATGGAATCCATCATTCCCAACAACCATCCAACTTTGAGGCTGAGACACTATGCTTAATTAACTCCATTTGCCCCAGGTGACATAAGTACTCCTCTACAATAAGAACCAGACTGACTTGATGTCTGTTATATATGCAGTGTGCAGTCTTATGCCTCGATCAATGGTTGTAAATCAGGACCTGTGCAATAGCTCCATGTTGAACTATACAGTTATTATTCATTGTGCTGAAGAATGGCTATGCAATTACTTTGAATGTTTGGCAGATGAGGAGAACATGCCAGACGTTTGTATCTCTCCCTCTCAAACTCACGGGCGCAGTCATTAAGAAAACTGCATGTACAGTAAATCCTTTTTTGTTTTTGGTGCTAGAAATTTGAATTGCTCTGAGTAATTTCTGCATGTCAATGCATCTTCAAGCCTTTGAATATAGCTGTGGATACAAGATATTGATGCTGATCAAACTTGATATAATTGTTAACACAGAAGTTCTTTGTATATTCCCATTCAGGAGGAGAATTACATTTTCGGCTATAACCCCACTCATTGCTGCCGTAGTAATAATTTATTTAATTCATATAGCGCTTTTCTTGACACTCAAAGACGCTTTACAGTAAAGGGGGGACCTCACTATCCACCACCGATGTGGATAGTGTGTAGTACTACAATCACTTGAAGACATGAATAATAAGGTACCACAAAATATGCACTTGACAGATGGCTTGACAATTCTTGAATACAACACAGTGTACCTGTCTGCACTGTACCGATGTTGTGCCAATTACCTTTGACATTATGGTGATCGCCTGCTTCAATGTCATTATGATCAAAATTTCTCTCTTTTCTCTTTTCTCTTCAACATTTAACTTTAATAATTGCCATGTAGGCCTAAGTTCAACTGAGAGAGACAGCCTCATTAAAGTATGATTCATTATTCATTCCTCCAAAGGTTGCGTGAGATTTTGGTCGCCGGCATTTTTGGTCAACCTTCATTTCGGATGTTGGATCAAGAGCGAGATTCATCATTATAAAATTGTACTGGGCCATCATCGTGTTCCTCTAGTGCATAAAGTACACCTTCCTGCGCTGCTCAGGATTAATTGCAAGTCATGAGCCAGGTGACATCATCACTGGAAGGTTAGACGAACCAGTCGTTCACTTGTTCTCCCCTCGGAATGAACCGCGGCCCTGTCATCCGTTAAGAACATGCATACTCCGACGTCCACGTCAGTGTTGTTTGGCTCCGTGTCGGCTTGTTCTCTTTTCACATCATCGGAGGGAAGATGGACGCCACCTCTGAAGATAAACAGACTTACAGAATGCATATCTAGACACAGTTTCACCGCCAGTGGATTCTCCCTTTGCATATAACTTTCCCTTTGAGAGATGTGCCTCCTTCATATGAAGCATATTTTAAAGGTGCAATTGTATATACTGTTGTTGAATTTGTGTTTTGTTTCAATTAGAAATGTAAATTTTAAAAAGTGTTATGGTAATAACACACTCATCTTTTCAGAATGTCTGTTTTCTGCATTGCTGAATAGCTGGAACATAAATACAACAATAAATTATTTATTTAATTGCCCAAGAATCACAGATCATCATTGATTTGGATATGCAGTATGCCTGCAATATTTACAAGCCTGTTTATCATTCAAGAATAATTTGCATTGCAAATAGTAGAATGTAAATGTATTGAGAAGATTTATGAAGCGAGGATGATGATGGTGACGGATCATTAGTTTGCTTCTTAACAGTGTTCCACAGTGTACGATTAGGCAGTTGACCATCAGCAGACCCATTATCGCAGCAACAGGTCGAAACTTACTTCTGTACTTTCCACCTGGCTCAGGATTGTTTAGGTGGACCTTAATAACTACCAAAATGCACCAATGCCTCAATACTTCAGATAATTGCAGATTTCTAAAGAGAGTTTGAGGCATTGCAAAGCTGTAAAATGGCTAGTTTATACGTAGGTCACCTAAAAAACATATTTTTTTGGCAAATGTCAACCCAGAGAAGCCTGAAACCAGAGAGTATTGGAACTAATAGATTGCGAGCTGACCGGAGCTCGAAGGGCGTCCAGAGTTTTTTGCTCAACTCACACTGACCTTCATCTCATACTTTCAATTCACAACTCCTGCTACGGTGTGGTGCCCGGAAAAGGCAAATCTTCTAATCCAAAGAGAGATGAAGTTATTTCCTTTCCATCTCACCGCATATTCCACACTTGTTGACACAGACGCACAGGCAAACACACGCATATCAATCTTTGGCAAGGCTTAAAGGTTACCCTTTTAAACCTGCCCTCTGCAGCCTTGGAGCATGTGCAAGGCTCCAAATAAATAAGACTGGCTTTCAAGGAAACTATGAGATAATTTTTTCTCCCCCTGACAAAGATCAACGTTGGCCAGGAGCCGGAGAAGCATACGATGTCTGCCAGCAAGACTTTCATCCTCGCCTCAGCCCCTGCTTGCTTTGTTTCTCTGGACACACAGATCTTGCAATTTATTATCATGCACTTCCTTTCATTTTCATGCCGCATGAGAGGGGGGAGGCGGGGGGGGGGATTCTCTTGCCAACTCTTTCTCACTTTCTTTTCCTGCTTCTCTTCTCGTTTTAAACACATAAGACCTCTCACACATTCCAATTGGATCTTATAAATCAATGTCTATTTGATAAGCACATTCTGGATGCAATACAACCAAATCTGTGCAACCCGTCTCTTGATAGGTTGTATATTTATTTATGTTATTTAGCCATATTGGTGAGTTCAAATTCGTAATTTGTCATTTGTATTTGTATTTTTATTTGGTTTATTCTCCTTGTGTGTGTAGAACATGTGTAGAACAAGCTACACATTTTCACTTTTCTAAATCCTCTTGTGAGAGGAGAGACTTTGGAGACTCGTGGGACTTGATTACATTACATAGATTCAATCTGTGAGCTTTTACCCTTGACCCATCATCAACCAGTTTGATTGATTTGGGGTTTTATATTTTCAGTCCAGTCCAATCTAGATTCCATCACGTCGGCCTGGCGAGTATTCTAACCTCCGTCCTTACAAACGTTATACAAGTTTCCACAGTCTAACCATCAGCATTCTCAAGCACAAACCCAGTGCACCTTAAGGACTTATGTCTGTATTCAGTGCCTGACGCCTAGGCCCCTATACATTCAGTATGGTAATGTAAAGGTATTTTGTGATGACGAGACATTCAAGAAAGAGGTTATGTTTTTTTGTAGATGTGACACATACCATGCCATCAGGCAAGCAATGAGGAATTCTGACAACATCCACAGAAACGTCTAGAATTGCATAATAAGATATGTTCCATGGGACATATCCGCAACACACAATCTGTCTTTGTAGAGTGGGTGCTGGATAAAAACTGTGACATTATCTTCTGATTTGTTTCACTTTTGTTTTCTGCCTTCTAGCAGCATGAGATCGATTAGTGCAGCTTTACACACTACCAAACTTGAGTCCCACTTACTGTATATCCTATCCATCAATTATTTGCCCACTCCCGAAACACACTGTACCACTAAAGCTGGCTGAAACACTGCCATTCTTGCTCTTACTTTATATTAAAATGTCCTCTAGCTAAGCCAGGTTGTGCTACTTTTTTTGTGGCCAAATTTGTTCCACTAACTTCCCAAAACTAGGGATGCTGGGAAGTCTGTAGTCCCCTTTCATGTGTCCAATCTGAAGAGGAGGAATACGAGGTGGATTATATTATATATTTCTCACCAGAAAGTCGGTTTCCCGGGCAGCTTCACACCCTCCAATATCACTCCTGGACACTCGTAGCTTTCAGAGCCCATTTCCAGAATTCTTAGGCATACTGGACTACATGCCACACATGGAATGGCTTCCTTTGCACTCTGCAATAAAAACTGTGGAGAGGACAATTTTAAATCAGGATGATTGCAAGACATGAGAAGAAAACACGGGCTGAATGCCAATGAGTATCCAACGGTTATAAAAAGAAAGAAAGAAAAAATAAGCTATTCTCACAAATTAGATTTCAGTTGATTTTGCGCACAGTATTCAAGGCAAATGCAGGCTGAATTTATACCACTGTGTTTGTAGTGTAGGCCAGAACGATAGTCATACCAAATTCTTTCTTTTTCCAAGGGGAGGTGCCCCTGTGTAGTAGCTTTTGGCTCGGGAGATCTGGATCCTTTACCTTTTTTTTTTTTTTTACCACACAAGCACCCCCTAGTCAGCCCACACAGCGATTGCTGGTTCCCCTGCCAGAATAAAAACACTTTGAGGCATCCGTGAGCAAGATGACTGTGACCTTGAGGTCAGGTCAAAAAGAGGTGAGTGTAGCAGTTAAGCCCAGGTAACGACCCTGCTGTACATAAGACCCAATGGAGAAGATTCAACAGGGGAATTGAATGAGATCCTTTGGTAGTAACACTTGAGCAGACCAAATGAGCAGATCCTTTGAAATACATTGGCTTCGCTGAGGCAGCATAAAATCCAATATTTTATTTATTATCCAGGTGGAGCAATGTGTGTGTGTGTGTGTGTGTGTGTGTATGTGTGTGCGTGTGTGCGTGTGTGTGTATGTGTGGCTGCATATCTAATGATGTGGAATATGGGAGCGTGTACATACAGAGAACGAAAACAGTGAACCGAGTTGAAACGCTATAACAAACCACGTCAAAGGGCGATCCATTTCAGAAGATTATTATACACCCCTGCTGCACGCTGGGAGTTTAATATGGTACACCTTGAACGTAACAGCTGTGTGTGTCTGACAGCTGGATATTGCTATTTGAAACGCAATGGATTCCTGTACGCTTTAGAAGGCGATGCTACTTTGAATAACAAATGATGTGGCAGCCTAACAGCCCATTTAGGTGCACCACAAAGAGCTGTGAACTAATTCATAACCGAGAACTTAAACGGGATTACCGTAGCACTTCCCTCTGGGTTTGTCATCAAATAAAACAATATAACATGTTTTCCATAGGTGTCTTTTTTTGGTATTATTATTCTAAATGGTCAATTAGCAGTACTGTGAGTAATTGCTCCTTCACCATTAAATTGTGTACTGTGTTTTTGTCATACCAGGACAAGGGTTGCTCTCACCCAGCTTTTCAAAGCTCATTAAAATGCATTCCCTTTAGGAATATGTTTCATGGAAATAACTCATCTTTGAATTTGGCGTCCCGTACTAGATGACAAAATAATTAGCTTGTGTCCGGTTCTGCATGGCTGCACACGTTGTGTTTACCCAGAGACAAGTGGTTGAGCCCAGGCTGCTTGCTACACTGACACTTTAAATCCTGCTGGTCGTCAAAATGTCTCCTCCCTGGCTGTCAAAAGCTAGACATTTTTTTCTAAAGCTAGAATTTTCTTGCGATTGCTGTGACGCTTGCATCTTAACATGCAGCCAGCTTAACCTCACCATCACTGCAACGCAACCATTAAATACAGCCGCTAAATACAGTAAGCACTTCCAAACACTGCAGATTCCTACTGGGCTGAGTGGAGTGTTATGCAATATAAAAACAGTAGATGTTTGCATACTCCCCAGAGTGCATTTGAGATACAATGCTTTTGACAGTTCAGGCAAAAAAAAAACATTGACAGCCTACTTGGCCAGCCTCTGTTGCTACCTACTGCATATCAATGCCATGCGGAATAGAAAGAAAAATGTTAACAATGTCGTATAAAAGTCAACAAAGTTTCTTTCCAGCAGGGCTTTACTGAGCCCTTGTTAAAAACAGCAAAACAAAAATAAACTACTCTCAAACTGCTGAAACTAAATGTAAATTCTACAGTTTTGGCTCAGCAGGAAACTTCCTGTTGACATAAAATGTCAGCGAAAACACAAGCACAGTCCCACCACAAGAAACGGAATTGTATTATTATTATTATTATTATTATTATTATTATTATTATTATTATTATTATTATTATTATTATTATTATTATTTCCTTTTATCATGTCTTGACTAAGTGAAAGTTTAATTAAAAGATATGATCTTTCCAGACCAGAGTGTATACTTTTATGCTACCCTCAGCCAGAAGGTTATCTTCAATGGCTGCCACTATAGGCGAGCACAGCCCCACGCAAGTAGCCGGCAGCTTTACGGGCCGATCATTATGTCTGTATTAAAGGTCCACCCCACACTGGCCCGTTGAATTATTAACCTCTCGGTGAAGTTCACTTCACATCTGAAACATAATATGTGTTGTGAGGGATGGAGAATGTGCCCTTTCCAGATCCTTCTCACAGAAGCCAAAAGGCTAAGCATTCCCCTGTTAGTATGGTCGGCCTTTTTTCTTCCAATATAGCCACTTGGGTCTTACAGTTCAAGAATAAGAGTGGTTATATAATGCATCTCGCTAACATGTTGAACCGGAGTGAACGTTGTTTTTTCGAACAACCTTATTGAAAAAGTTGAAACGTGTGGTTCCACTTGCAGTGTTGACAGAGTAACATCTGCTCTATCTGTCTATCTTTTGCATAATGTCAGTGTTTGTGTAGCGTTCCTAATGACACGGCATATGTAGGGAGAAAAAAGACTGGTGTCAGACAAAGGCAAAAAAAGCAGTGAGGCGGCACATTGAAAGCCCCTGACAGGGCAGATCTGTGTTTTAATTTGAACAGTGTAAGTTATGGCCATTTAAAGGCTGCATTTAAAAAGCATTGAACAAGGAATCTTGTACTTTTTGTGTACTTTCCGATACCGCATCAAATTTTGGGGGGATTAAAAAAAGATGAGCTATGTGTTAGTGCCTCTCGGATGGGGATTAGTGTTTAAAGGAAGGTAATGGTTTGAGGTCAGAAGAAGCTAGAACGCAAGAAGAACTGATGCATGTGAATATCTATGGAGAACAAACTACATTCCTGTATGTTGAAGGACGTGAGGTTAGTAGCAGCTCACTTGAAACTCACAGAGTAGATCTCCAACGTGACAAGTGGACGCAATCATCTCTAAAAGGGACTGATCGTATTCAGGCAAAATATTTGAGTGACCCGAGCATCACTTCAGATTCAAAAAGTAGACGCAATGGTTTCAGCGTGTCGTCATTCAGAGCCGTCCAGATAATTCTATGTTATGAATGAAGAGTGCTGATTGAACCCCAAGGGTGAGGAAAGTGCCAGATGAAGCCTATCTTCACCCTGCTTACTCATCAAATGGTGCTCAGAGAGGCAGAAGACAAAAGCACAAATGATCAGACATCAACAAGAGGTCAGAGACGGCTTTTATGCCCACATCATGTGAGTGTAAGGCCAACGTGCCCTTGATCAATTTGTGACAATGGAAAAGCAAATTCTTCACTATAGGGATGGCTAGTGTGACGTCAGGAATCACTTCCGTGTCCAATCGCATTTTCAGGAAACGCAAACAACAATGGCTACAGCGCAGGAACCGGTTACCTTTTACACAGTGACAGCCTACTTTAGTGAAATCCCGAAATCTGTTCAAAAGGGTCTTAACTCCTACAATAACCTGTTATTATTGTTCATCATTTGAGATCAAACTTACCGTATCAACTTCAGCCATCTTGTTTTCTCTTTTTCGTTGAGGGGAAATCGGTAATAAGAGATCGTTTTGTTCATGTTGTTTCTGTTATTGCAACACGGGACACAGCACTGCACCATTTTACTGTTAGAGAAACTAGCGATAGGACACGGAAGGGTTTTTTTTTTTACACGATGAGGTAGCGCCTAGCCATCCCTATAGATCCATGGAACACCAGCAGAAGGCATCTCACCAAAGATTGACAAAATTGACAGAATTTCCAGTAAAGAAGAGCAAACCTATAATAATCGATGAAATAGTTGCATGGCAAATGGAAAGATTTTTTTCCTCTCCCCTTTCCAGTAGATTTCTAATATACACTAGAAGGTTGCTCATGTACGTTCTCATTAAAATAAAATATCAATGAAGATCAAAAAAGAGGTCAAAGGACTCTCAAGCCTATACTAAGGGGTAATCTCTATCCATTGGAGAAGCAGCACTATGGGAACGTGTTGACCTCAACAGCTTTCACATTGTCACTTTGTTAGGTCGGCTCCGGCCTAAAGCTTAGCAGCTTGACTCTCAACATCGTCAACATCTGGAAGATTAGGATGCAAAAGGTGATGTCGCCCGCACAGCGAACGGTAGGGAGACCGCAAAGGACGTTTACGAGGAGGTGCGGGCATGATGAAGAGTGGGCAAAATGCATAATGGATGCCCTGACACGTCCTCTGAAGCAGCACTCTGAGAGCGTCTGTGGGGAAGAGACACTCTCTTTAGTATGAGGTTACTAAAGAGAAAGTTATGTATATTCAAAGTTAGAATCATGATATTTTATGTAGTTCTATGTTTGCTATAGTTAGCCGATACATATCTGAATTTGAAAATATATTTGTCATGGTACATTCATTGTATTCCTACTTTTAAAGCACGTCTATGCTTTCATACCTGTATTTTGTTTCTTTCCTGACTCTATATGTTCAATAGCTAATAGCTTGGTTATATTACAGATGCAAAGTATACACTGTTTATCATCCCATTCGATATTGAATAGGATTTCAAATTCCACATAAAGGAAAGTATAAATTAAGGAATACACACAAGGACACACATGGCATAGAGTGTATTGGTCTTATAGAAATATATACGTTTGAAGTGATAATGATCCCTTCAGTGTTGAATATAAGTATTATCTTCATATAGATCTTCTATAGATAATATATCTATAGATAATATATTGTATACATATATTGTACCATAATATAGATATTATGGTACAATATATGTATACAATAAATTAATGAATGAGTTTAAGATACAGGTGGACAACAAAGGACAATCAGCAAAAAATAAAAAATATATACTGAGAGGCAGTACAGATAATATTGACTCTTCCTGCAGGTCCAAGTCCCAGTGTGCCAACATTGCTGTTTTTGATCCGTCATACACCAGTAGAGATCAGTTAATTAAAAGCAATGGAAGTTAGAGATAGATAGATTGTAGACAGGATGCATCTGGGTTTGTGTGAAAGTAATTAACTCTGAGATGCTGTTAATAAAAATACTCATACACCAAATACTCACAGGAGTAAGTGCCTGATTGTGTAGAGAGAGGACTTTGTTGCACTTTCATTTTGAAAAACATTTGTATTTGTTTTTCAGATTGGATTCTCATTCTTTAAAAAAGTGGTTTATTTATGCAATAGTTTGGTGATGCTCATTTCTAAACCATGGTTGCAAAAGAATAATTCAGTACCCCCAGATATATCAGCCTGGTCTCACGCCATATCGTGCTCATGCGCACAAATGTTATTCATCTATTGAATCGTGTCCCAGAGCACGATAGTCTGACTTTTTTCGTGCTACACAAGGAAATGTAAACCAATGCATTTTGAACGGTAGCATTTCTCCAACGTAACTCTAACCCTAACCGTAACCCTAAACCTAAACCTAACCCTATTCAAAATGCATTGGTTTACATTTCGCTCCGTGTAGCACGAAAAAAGTCCGAAAACCGTGCTCTGGGACACGATTCATAGATGAATAACGATTGTGTGTGATATGTGTACGATATGGTGTGATATCGTGTTTGATATGTGTATCTTTCATATTTATATATCCTTACTCTTGTAGCACTTTGAACAGCAGAAACAAAGAGGCATTTCTCAGCATTACATTAGGTTATTGGCAGAGTGACCGGCAGTGGATTTCAGCCACAGACAAACACAAATCTAGATGGACAGATAGTCTGAGCATTATGTTAAAGAAATAGGGTTTGCATTGTGCTCTGGGTGAACTTATCCTTCAAATGCACCCCATTGGCCTGGGTATTTGCAACCTTAACATTTTAATAAAGGGTTATAAGCAGTGCACTTTGGCAAACTGCCTTTCATTTAAACCCTAGAGCTGCAGAAAATGGCGGATTGCAGGCGAGGAGCCTGAAAGCACAGAGGAAGATTTTTTTTTTTCTTTTTGGTTAACTTTGCTCTGACCTCAGCAGCAGCTGCTTGTCATTAGCTGATTTTAAGATCACAGGCCAATTTTCTGAATGCACATTTTTGCAACTTTTATTCCCCTTCCCAGCACACATAAACCAAGTGTGAGTGTTACAGAGTCAGCTTATAGGATCCTCCAGAAGCATGAGTGAAGCTCACCACAGTGGTGTGAACCAATGTTGAAGCAAATGTTTTGCTCTTCATACCAATCTCTGAATCAACGATTTGTCGATGTACCTCTGATGACAACGTGCAATATTGCTGGGGTTCTGGAGAACGGAGCCAATACTTCTTCCTTGTGTGCCGGCCATTCTTTTCAATATGCTTTGTAAGTGTTTCAGTGTTCCTAGTGGTTGCTACACCTATGCATGATACACATTTAAAATGATTATTCATCATTATTGTCAGATGAATACAATAATGATGACACAATGCAGTAAATAACCAAACAAATAAATAAATATTTCCTGCGGTAATTGAAGTGTCGGGAGTCTGCTCTGGAGACTGAAGGCGTAAATTTAGCTAAGAGTAAGACTCTGTCTCAGACGAGTGTGTCAATCAGACCTAACAACCATTTATGTTCAGTAGAAGTTCTTCCACGAGTGTTCTAAATTACCTCTCTTCAACACTAGGATTGTTAACAGACCATCATGTTGAATTAGAATGATGATCATTTGTGAGTCAATTGTGGAATACAATCTAATGCTGACGATGGATAGCACTTGTTGTTTCAGACGTGGGATGTAAACAACCAGTTTGAAAATGCAAGACAGACTCTTGGTCCAGATTGGTGATTCATTCTCCAGACTAGACTAATAGCCCTTTTTATCATTAAGTCACATGCATCACCATAATTAGCCATTGTTTGGTTAATTACTGCTGTCAATATGGGGGCATTACCAAAGTAAAACATTCACTTGAAGAGATGTTAAAGTTTTCTCTTTGGCCCACACATTATTCCAAAAGCAGCAAGCTAGCAGAAAAAGGCAATCCTCAACATAATGGAGGCAAATGATTGAAGAGGCCAGTTCCACCGAGGAGATCAGAGCCCTTCAAAAGTGGTGGCGCAGACTGTTGTGAAAGTCACTCCGGGCCTCTGGCAGCTTCCAGGAGATGTGTTGTTTTGTAATGCCATCCAGTCAGCCCATTAAAAGCTACTCTAAATGACATCACGTACCAATGATCAAATGGCTTCCATTTCCCCCTGTATCTGTGATACAATGATCATCACCATTAAGAAAAGGTCCCTCAAAGATTTAGCCGGGAAGATCTGGTGATAGAGATTATTTATTAAACAAATGAAAGCATAGCCCTATACCTGGACGTCTTCCTTGATATATTTGGGATGAAGATAATTTGCACCTATAACAATGCCAATAGTAAATGTCATCAGGTTCCAATCAAATTAGTCCAAAGAAATCTGTATTATAAAGTACAAAGCTTTGTTAAGCAGTATTTAAGGGTTGGATTCTGAGTTGATAAATAGTTTTCTGTATTTTAAGCTCAGAGCCGATGAGGTTGAGACCTCCATTAGCCTCGAGGCCGAGCTCTAAATGTACAATCCTCTGACTGAGGTGGAGGCACCCACCACGCCGTAGGAGCTCACCCATAGTTCTGCTTACTGTTTGGCTGCAGATATCACTGCAGAAAAAAGTAAAGAGTAAAAGAACAAAGACAAAATCCAATTCAGGTTGTATATCATTTAAGTTAACTCAGCTTTGGATTGTGATGCAACATGAACAATTTATTGTGTGTGTATTTTTCTTAGCCAGCTGGTTGGGCCTGGATGAACCCTCTACCAACACTAGACCAACACTAGACCACACCAACACAGTGATGAAAACAAGTAGACTGCTCATTGATCTGCTCGCTGACCAACCTTCCCAATGCCTGCTGTACCAATAGGCCACGCCAGCCTGATCACCACCCATCACCAACATACCCAACATATCCTCACCATGCAGTCACCTTTGGTATGCATAACCAGTCAAGGCTCAATTCAATGTTCAACAAAAAGCTGGATTTACATCATGGGCGTCGCCACAATATATTTGCGGGGGGACACGTCCCCGCCACCCTTGAAAAATAGTTGTTTGGCCCCCCCCACATTTGCCATCAAAAATATATTGCATGACTGGTCTACTAGTCATACTATGACATTAATATAGGGCTATATGTTGACTCAATGTTACCTCATTAATTACTAATTCACTCTTTTTTTAATCCTCATATTTTGCTCTCATTTAAAGAAAATATAGTGCAGTGAATTAAACCAAAACATAATAGTAGTCAGTAATATCAGACCATGCCAGCTCCAAGGAAGAACAAAAAAAGATGGAGATTATTTTGGGTGTAAAACGCACCAGAATGTAGGAAATTGAATCTACTATTTTCACAATTTTCTGGGGGAAGACCCCCACACCCCCGCAAAAAAGTGTCCCCCCCACATGAAAAAAGCCGCTGACGCCCGTGATTGACATACAGGTTGACAAATCC
>OMLJ01048333.1:0-11128 GCA_900302595.1 Gadiculus argenteus | reverse complement strand
CACACACACACACACACACACACACACACACACACACACACACACACACACACACACACACACACACAGAGACTTCTGGACAGTCACAGTTTAGTTTAGGTGAGATTTAAGGGGTGTACGGAGAGAGGCAGTGGGGAAGTGAGAAGTACTCTCATTCCAGTTTACTTAAGCACACAAGACCGGGGAAACAACGAAGGAATTTCCTGCTGTCTTCTTCCTGCTATTTCTCTCTCTCTTTCTCTCCGTCTGTTTCTGTATCTTTATCTGTCTCTGTCTATCTCCGTCTCTCTTTTGCTTTCTTTCCTTTCTTTTCATTTTTTTGTGTCACTTTCATCATGTTGCCTTTTTTTCTTTATTCCTCCTTTGTATTGTGTGTGTGTGTGGGTTCGTGTGTGTGTGTGTGTGTGTGTGTGTGTGTGTGTGTGTGTGTGTGTGTGTGTGCGCAGCGCATGTGTGTTTTAGTGCATTTTTGTGTGTGCTGTTCCATGAATATCTGGCGGATTTCCTTTTTTGGCAGTGGGTGAAAACGTGTTTCTGTATTCCCTTGCTGTCCAAGTGTTGATTATTTATGACACTACACTTCTAATGTTCAGCTCTCTATTGCTCACCCTTCTTCTCCATGTATCACTTTATTATTTTTGCTCCTGCTGTTCTCTCTGTCCTGTCTATTTACAATGGCAGGAATACATCTCTCCATCAGACTTTATGATATTATGAAACCAATGATTCTGAAAAAAAAAAAGGATTCATACAAATGCATACGTTTGTTTTCCGTGTATACTCGAGCACAAAGCACTATGACTGTTGCAAATATAGATATTGGCTTTCAGTATTGGAATGAACCATCATGGGAACTTCCCATGATGGTTCATTCCAATGCATCAACCAAACAAGATGATCAAGGGATGGGAGAGTGCAGCCAACTTCAGTGTTGGCTGCACTTTTTGCTGCGAGGGGAAAGCATATGTCTGGTTTGACTCGTCTCTGGCTCTGGTACAGACATGATGGGACTAAAACTGGTGTCTTGTGTGAATTCAACCCGAACTGCTATAAATACAGGTGTGAACACAAAACCACATTGGAAGGGAAACGCGTCTAACCATATTGTCAATGGAGCATGAACACGACCATCTTTATATGCATTTACAGGGTTGTTTCCAGATGTCTATGCATTGCACATTGCTTAAGACAATGTTTTCCTTTCTACAGAAAGGAAAGTTAAATATATTTGAACTGATGAGACGCTGAATTATTTTCTTACTACTACAGTATTGTCCATTTGTATTACCATGACATGGTGGCTCTTCAATTGGGATTACAACTAAAGACAATACTCTTCCATTCCGTCTCTCCAGTATCTGCCCTGATCTTAAATCCCTACCAATCCTCACAGATGGATTATAACGGGGACAGCAGCTTAATTGAAACCAATTTGTGTTGCTGTACTGGATCCATTAGCAAAACAGAACCAGACATTTTTTTTTAAAACTGCTCCAATCTTAGTGTAAATGTGAAGCAAGTATTAATTTAATTTCAGTTCATAAGGGGGGGGGGCAAGCCTACAGTCAATTTCAACTCTTGAATCCAAGATTGACTGCGGTTACGTGGTCGGACCAGATCGGATCGGATCGGATTAAGCCATATAACGATGTTGCCACTCGAGGGGGTGGGCTGTCACTTGTCTGAATATACATGCATCGGATCAGACCTGGCTGACTCGCTACTAGCTACGTTAAGTGGCGCTGTAGCTCTTTCAACAAGTGGCACTAGAACCACTTCCGGTTCACGGCTACATAAAAGCAGCAACAAACTATCTGGCGACATACAAACAACAATGGCGTACGAGGAGTTTGACGAGGCTACAGTAGCGTACATTTCGTGAATTTTTATTATTTATTTATTTATTATTATTTTTTTATTATTTATTATCGTATTCTTCCATTTCCGGGTGAAATCCCCGGCCGACATTCTCGAGCATGCGCAGGACGCGAACTCTCTGTAATACGATCCAATCGAGTACACATGCAGGTAGATAGCCGACTAGGACCGGCTCAAGCCCAGCTATCGACTTTGATAATCCGGTCCTGAGATGATCCTTTTGGCGAAGCAGATTGAATAAACCTGTTTACATGAATCCAATCTTCATTCGATATGTTCATTACACGATTATGCTCCAGCATGTAAACGCAGTCAATAATTTACACACACTCACACAAGCAGAACTATATATATATTGAAACCCAATGTAGATGTGGCTCTCTGGGCCTACTGATTGGCTGGCCACACTTTATAGCCATAGCGATGGCAAAGAAAGCTCTGGAAGACAGGGTGAGATTTATCCAGAGAGAGAGAGAGGGAGAGAGAGAGAGTGAAAGAAAACAGCAGGGAGTCAGAGAGAGGGAGTCAACTTAACGTCCTCAATCCAGTTAAATCCTTTATACCCTTATGTCTGCCCTGACAACCGCTCACTTTAGGCACACAGCCACTCTCCTTCAAACACATATAAACTCTATCACTCTCCCTAGACATGGCGTCCCTGTCTCCTTTTTGATATCAAGGAGGATAAAATGAGATTGCAAGGTTAGATGTGGTGTGTGGTGATTGTCATGAGCGTTGATGGACGGCTGGAAGAAGAGCGCTTAGGGTGTCCTCCTATGTTAGTGGGCTGGCGGTCTGATGCTTGTCTTTTGAAGGTTGAAAATTAAGCCCATGAAAAAAGCCTAATAAATACTCACCCTGAATCTGTGCCACTTTATTTTTTCAACCAATGCTTTTATCTTTCCATCTAGAACTCTCAGAATATGAGCGCAATCTCATATTTGTTCCAAGAACAGTATTTGCCTTTGCTTAATTTGTGAGATGGAACATTGATACAATATCACTATCAACAGTACGTAATCAGTTCTACTGACCAGAGCAGGCACTTCCTAGAATATTGTGGCAACTTCCGCTTAGGTAGCTCAGCTTGTTGTGTTTTTAAGGCTGCTTTCTTTCGACCAACCCCTGTCCTGCCAACACAAAGGCCATGTCTGATCGGTTCAGGCCAAATAAGGTCATTTCGAGTGATTTATTTTTAGGCCAAATAAAGCATTAATTCAAGATTAGGTACCCTTCACTCTGAACTCCAAGTTCAGGTACCATGGCTGGTTGTGCAGTACACATGATAATGGCGTGCACTCTTGGAAGGGTGGAGGTAAGGCTGCAATAGTTATGATGCGTGGCTCCTTCCCTTGTTGGCGAGGAGATGGTGAGAACACACTTGGTTATGCCATGTGTCGCCACGAAAACACGACCACGCCATTCTGGCTTCCTCTTTTCTTTTTCCATCTCCTTCTGTCCTTCCCTTTCCCCCCCTGCTTCTTTCTCCCACTATTGGTTCATTGTTTGTTGCTGTGTAGCGTATATTATATTTCCTCTTCACGGTTTTCCAAGTGTGATCCACAAATTTCTGTTTCTTACCCCAGCGCTCATGGGGTATACATGGGGTCATGTATTCATAGTTCATTTCAAATTTGTAATGTGCAAAGAAATTGGCTTGGAAAGGCATGAACTAGGATTCCTTTTTTGTCCAATTCACAGAGCATGCCAATAATGTCATTTGTTTGGTGTGTGTGTGTGTGTGTGTGTGTGTGTGTGTGTGTGTGTGTGTGTGTGTGTGTCAACACCATGCTGTGGAAAGGTGTGAACACGCTTGTTTCACCTTTGCCAAAATGCCCACAGGCCTGATTCTCCTCTGCCATCCATCGCACATTTATGAGGCCTATGTCAAATATCTAAATCTTCTGACTTCCGATTACTGCCGCCGCCCACAGCTGTAAACCCTGCTGTTCAAAGCGGACGAAAATAAATATTTGACTAAATCAAAAATCACACGTTCACATAAGTTCCATAATTCTGGGCTTGTTTTGTGAACCTATAATTACAGACTGTGTTGTTTCGTTAGCATTGAGCCAAGCTTTTCACTTAACACCTCTAGAGTATGTATCAATTTGTCGGGCTGTGGAGTGTGTATTCTTGTACATATTTTTGTGAATATAAAGGAGAAATCCTGAGCCTGAAATTATGAAAGAACACAGGCCGGAGCATTTATTTTATCTGATGTTTTTTGGTCAACATGTTTGGACATGATTTAAAAGATAGCAAGAATAAAAAGCAGCAATCAGGCATATTCACAGTTGAACTGTTCTGCTGTCTTTGAAACCCTAGAAAAACTTTCACGGTAGTGGGGATCTCCCACTACCGTTTTTGTATTTGAAGTTATCCAATGTTTCCCCCCATGAAGGGAGGCTAATAGCTTTACCTATGAATATTATCTTATCTTGCATTGAGCCAAAACCTACTTGTATTGGCCCCTTAAGAGATAACTCACAGTTAGAGTGTTTTACAACCATTCAAAGTAATTGTATATGCAGTGTGATACAGTTATACTTAGTAGAAACATTTCCAGGTTTAGGATGATTACAGTCAAGCTGGGTTTATTAAAATTCCAATTTCCCTTGATTTATGTGATATGAGTTACTGCAGTGGTCATTTTATAAAATTGAATATAATCCATTTAATAAACAATCATTTTGAGGAAGTGATCTGGCCAAAGGGGCATGGACATGTTCCTGGGATATATCATTTTGTGTAGTTTGATGGGAGACTTAAAATGACTAAAATGAAAAAATATAATTGTATGGATTATGAACTCTGAACTGGTGAATGAATTATGAACTGGTTTCACTGCTTGCTTGGTTAAAGTGCCTGTCAAGTTAACAGGAGATCATGGGTTTTATCCAAGCATAAGCTTTTCAACAAAATATATATAAAATATAATATCATACACAATTAACTTTGTCTGTTAATTGCTTATCTTTGGGCTATCCTGACTGTAGTACCTACTGTGATATTACAGTGTAATATCTCTAGGCCATTTTAGAAGCAAGACCTGAAGGCCTGTCCTCCTGGCCGCATTGTGATATCCTTGTGGGCAAATTAGCAGGCGCTGTGGCTTAGTTGGTTAAAGCGCCTGTCTAGTAAACAGGAGATCCTGGGTTCGAATCCCAGCAGAGCCTTTTCAAAAGCTGCTGTTGTGACTTAAGTACACACAATTGAGGGCAATGCTAATCAACATCAATCTTATTTGTGTATATATATATATTTGCTGATATATTTGCTATATTATTGGTTATTTGCTTTGTTTTTATCATACAAACTACATTTATCTACTAATACTTTTTAAGATACTTACTGTAAATACTAGGGATTGCCAGCCGGTCCACTGGCCGCCAACGGTTGTTTGCTCCTGACACGTGCCAGTCAACTTAAACAGGACGTGATCAGCTGACCCAAAAATGATTTATTATATTGATTTATTATATTTAAATTTTTTTAGTTTTTCCTGAAAGTTCCTCTTTAAATTGCCCTGACCCTCAATAAAGAGAGGCTACAATTAGACATATACCCTGTTTAGGACAAGGCATGTGTTTGCTTGTTAAGAGACGGCAACTGGAATCGACCCTGAGCTATCATGAGTGTTGCATCCCTACTCCATACTAAGTAAAATATGTTGAACACTGTGTATGACAATATATTTAAGCTTAATTACAAGATATGTGTAAGACAATATATACTTGAATTCACGTGAAAATTGATAATATTAATTTCATATTCAAACATCTTCATTAACATCTTTCATGACATCACATTTTCATTTCAGTTAGGGTCATTTTCAGATTCTAGTATGCATGCATGTCTGTGCTTTAGTTGCCATTTTCTACACAAATGCTACTTATGTATATTAAAAAAGATGCTCGTTGTGAGGCTCAAACTCACAACCTTCAGCTTACGAGACCGACACACTGCCTACTGTGCCAATAAGGCCTGAGTGCTCAGTGAAGCATGTTGGGTTCAGAACGCTGCGCTGAGGGAGAGATGTTGGGGGAGCCCACCGGAGGGGAGGAGTCAAATTTCCACCGACTGCTGAAGTATGTGCACAGCACACGCTGCAACCCTTCACAGCAGAGAGCACTGCAGATAAACTGCCATTCTGCTGCCAACCATGTTTGTCCTGGATTTGATGTGATAATAAATACATACATTTTCCATCCACATTAGCATACATCAGCAAACATACCCCAATATACATCGAGCTCCACCATACATTGCCAGTGAGGGCTCCAGAATATGCTCACAATAAAAGGGGCTTCCTTTTTTGTGTCGGAGCTGTAATTAGACAGGAGGGGTTTGGCGGTAATTACGCTGTCTTGTCTATAGCTTGAGAGTGCCTCTCTTTCTTTTTATTGCCCCGCTGTTCCCACCTCCTCTGCTGCGCCTCACGTTTGATATATTTAGATATGTCAGGCTTCAGCTTCTTCATCACTAGTTCTCACGCCCTGGGAACCTCTTACCACCGTAGGCCGCAGGAATACAACAACAAACAAACATGGAAAGCACTTCCTGTTCAACAACAGTGTTTTTACATTGATGTTACCATGTTTACTAGGGTTGCATGTTGTTCAGGCCCACACAAATCAACCTTTATTAAGATAGTAGTTTTGATTATTGGTGATAGTTACATACAACCTTCAAGCAACATTTTATTTGGATCAATAAATAAATCAAAAAGTATCCCCATTGTGTAAAGCAAAAGTTATCCCAAACGAATAAATAGATAAATACAACTGTTTGGTCACACCAGGGGGCCTTTTAGGTTTGTCATTCAAATGTAAATTACATCACAGATGATCGCTAATGTATACTTTGATGGCCTTGATAGCTTAAATTAAATTTAATAGAGTTGAGGACCAGAAGCCATTATTACCTTTTACAACCTATACCACGTGAACAATGTTCTGTCTCCTATTCTTAAATCTGTGTAGTTTTTCAAGAGGGTCTGACAAGGAAAACACAACTTGCTAGATTTTCTTATATATGATTTATAATACATTAGCTAGCGAGATAAAAAAAAAAGTGTATTGATCTAGAATACAGCTCGGTGTTTACTACAGAGTAGATAAAAAATAAATGAAAGACATTAGACAGCCACTTGTAGCACTGTTGGCTGTTGTCAGAGCTAACTGTGCATGTGCAGAGTGTGTGCATGTATCTGGAGTTATACCATGGTCTAGGTTAAAAAGGGTGTAGGTTAAAAAGTGATCTACTACACCTGATAAGACGTTCCGGTGGAATTGCCTGGTGACAGTTGTAAATCACTGCACTGGCCCAAATGCTAGCTGGTAACCGGGGAAACGGAGACTACGAACACAACCGTCCTCCACTTTGCGTCGGATGGTTCACGCCTCCGCGTCGTCCAATTATTTCTGATAAAACACCTCGTCGGGCATTATCCCTTACATAATGCAGGCCTGTGGGTGATGGGATTCCCAAATTGTCCAATTACAACCATCCCTGGAGCCCTATAGAGTACTTATTTAGGCCCCTTCCACTGGCCCATTGGACCCTATTTCGGCAAAAATATTGATGGTAGTCCATGGCGAGAGACAAATACATTTTTTTATCCTGTTCGAATTGTGCCATGAAATTCATTATAATGATTCAAAATATGTTTTTTGTAAAATGTTGCATGTTACAGTTGTCGTCAAACAGTAAAGTAACATTTAGTTTTGTGTTTAACCAACATCAACATCATATTTTCACCATCTTGTACTTCAATAGTTTTACGCCAAACTGACTTTCTTGACTTTCAAAATCTCTTCAATTCAGAAGAGAATCAAATTCAACAGAATCAAACAATTATTTGTCTCTTGCCCTGGACTACTGTCCAAATGTTTTCTCTCATGGGGGACAGCATGAGGGGTGTGACTTTGGCATTCTACATTGTCCAGGTCTGTATTAGCCCATATACAAAATGATACAACCTATGTATAGAAACAATGACATTTTCTCGATCTCTTAAGCCTCAAAAAATGTGAACACACTGTTGAAGTAGCCAATGCTATATTTACTTTAGAATCAAATAGGGGCCATTTGCCATGTCTGGTCCTTTGATCTCGACAATTATCTCCTTCCATACTTTATATATTTCCCTTTTGGACATTCCTGAGCTGAGATAAGACCTGCTTGTGCTGCCCGGATGCTGTGGGATGTCTGATACCCGGGGCAGCAGGGCGGGGTACTGCAATCTACGGAATTTTTTTTAATACAGTCAACGGCAGGACTTCCTGCCTTCTTGTGTCATGTGGTGGTGGCCAAGCTCATTCTCTTGTATATTAAAGCGATCTCTAACTTTAATTAACCCATATATATTCTGAGCTAAAAGGGGTCTGGTCGAAAGGCTCTGGCCGCTAGCAAGAAACGTCCCATTACCCACACTTGTGTTTGACATCTCTGCTTTTACTTGCACTTTCTTTTTGTGCAAGAAAAAAATGTTATGTTTACAAATGCTAAAGCTCTCACTGCTCTCTGTCTCCCTTTCTTTAGGAGTTACACTCTGAAGAAAGGACAGCTGGAGAGAGACTATGCCCAGGTAAGAGACTAAGAGACACCACGTGGTGTCAGCTCCATCACCAACATGGGGTGATGGATCTGTCCTATGGTATAACCAATCAAACAATCCATTTATTGTTGATGGGTTACTTAAATGCTGATGCCAAGCAGCCAAAGAGGCGGTCGTCTAACATTATTGTGGAGCTCACTAAAGCTAGTTCTCTGAATCAATTCTTACTCTATTTTGCTGCTATAATAAACGTAGCCAAAGATATTTGGCGGGTGGACCAGAAATGAGGTAACTGCTGCAAAGGATTGTGTCCGTGTGTAGCCAACTGCATTCCAAATTTATTAGACCGGTTAAAAGTAACAGAAGTAACATCAGACTTTATGGAAATGTACCCGGATGAGTACCAATACTGATTGAGTTACAAGGCTGTAGACGGGTTATGTGCTGTGAATACCCATACCTTTACTCTGCTAAAAAAGGTGATATTATAAAAGAGGAATTTGCCGTTTAACACCTAATGGAGCTAAAGCCGGTTTAAAAGGTTGTGAGATGCCTTCAAACAGGTGAACTAATCGAACCAACTGTAGGGCCATTAGAAAATAAAAGATCTGCATTAACATCTGCGGTGCCATCTGCCAAGTTCATTAACATCTCCTGGTGGTTAAGCTTTATCACTTCCAGCTTCTCATTGACTTGCTCAAGAGGAACAATCCAATATATTCTGAACCGATTTTGGAATAGATTTTTTAGGATTAGTTCAAAAAAGATAATGAAATACCATCCACTTTTATTTGACACCGTATATCAATGCGGATATATCATATATTCCTGAGAATTGATTTGACAATATGGTCTAAATAAACCCTAACAGTGGGCCTAACAGTGGGGGGCAGACTGTCAGCCCCACTGTACACCACTCACACCCTGGAGACTCCCTGCTGCTGCCCAGCATAAGCACTCCTTCTCTCACATTCATAGGACCGCACGCACGTCAAGACACACACACATGCACGCAAACACACGCACACCGAAAAGCTCTCTGCTGCAAAACCATGCTGTGCACCCAGCCTCAGTTGAAGCCCATTCCAATAGTTCAATCTTGGCAATCACACACACACACGCGCACACACACACGCACACACACACACAATTGTGAGTGAGTAGTAGCAGGGGAGACAGCAATGAGTTCTGTTCTAAATACATTTTTTTGTCAACACATTCATGCACAGTCCCCTCACTCCCAGCTGTGTGCAGCTGTTCACACACATTGCCCTTGTTTACGGTCCCCTCCATTCTCCCAGCACACTGTGCGTGAGTGTGTGTATTGTTTATTGTGTGCAGTCTGTATGTTTAAAGCTGTGTGTTTATTTGTTTTATGCTTGTCTTTGAGGGCATGCCATGTATTCTGTTTGTGTGCATGTTTCGTGTGTATGTGTTTACGTGTACAAGTAGACAGTCATCATGTGTATAGATTTAGTTTGTATACAAGTAGGATAGGATTTGCTGTAAGGGACATTATCTAAACCTACCTTGCATACATATGCAGTTTTGCGGTCACGTAATATCTGACGGCCAAACCGAGACCAAACGAATATACTATACTGAAAACCTCATGTACGTGTACAAGTGAGATGCTGTCACGCAAACTACTGAGCCATGCCCACATACATACCTGAATACCTAATTCACTGAATACAATTTCTGAAAGAAAAAACAAATTTCTCCCTATAAATTGTACCAAAATGAATTAGAATGCTGAAAATATTGCATTATCCTCTTGAGAATTGAAAAAATGCCATCCATTTTGTTTTGGCAGGCAGAATATTGACACATATATCTGCCCAGATCAGCCCATGTTTAGCATGTCCTCGAATGGTGAAGCCTTATTTCTTACAGTTCTAGCCTTTAAAGGGGCACTCTTTGTATTGCTAGAAACCATATATGTTATATACCATATATATTTTTGAATGGTCGTGCATCATTCCCTCATTTTCCCCAGAGATGGTAGATATCTGTATTTACCTCTAACACTTCCTTCTTTAAATGATGTCATATGACGATTTTGACATCATTTAAAGAAGGAAGTGTTAGAGTTCAGGCTCTGGCGAGACTACAAGCACCGACTTTTCTTGGACAAGAAGGGACAAAAATAGAAATGTATGTTACATTTCAACTACAAATATGACTGACTTTCAATACTGATTAATGTGAAAATCGGTGGAATGTCCCTTTAATCGTTAGGTGGAGAAGGTACAGATACATTTTTATTTAAAAATGTTCCCCCCGGTTTAATGAGCCAATCTGGGCCCAACAGATTTCTGTTTTACTCGGACACCACTGACCAGTGAGCTCACCTGACAGCACACAGTGCCCACTGAGAGAGGGAGGCAGACAACTGAACAAGAGAGATTGAATAACGCGGAACAGCCACAGAGGACACCAGATTGGGAATCGGATAGAAGGAGAGAGAGAGAGATGAATAGTTAACAGATTGCAAGATGCTGATGGAGTAAAAGGACATTTCAGAAAGAGACGTAAACGAGAGAGAGAGAGAGAGAGAGAGAGAGAGAGAGAGAGAACAGGAGAGAGAGAGAGAGAGAATCATAGAGATAAAGAGAGAGAGAGAGAGAGAGAGAGAGAGAGAGAGAGAGAGAGAAAGAGTGTGTGTGTATGTTTTAAAATGTCAAA
>OMLJ01048330.1:0-20258 GCA_900302595.1 Gadiculus argenteus | reverse complement strand
GTCTCCCTTAGGGATAGGGTGAGAAGCTCAGTCATCCGTGAGAAGCTCGGATTAGAGCTGCTGCTCCTTTGCTTAGAAAGGAGTCAGCTGAGGTGGTTCGGACATCTGGTAAGGATGCCCACTGGACGCCTCCCTTGGGAGGTGTTCCAGGCACGTCCAGTGGGGCGGAGACCTCGGGGAAGACCCAGGACTAGGTGGAGAGATTATATCTCAACACTGGCCTGGGAACGCCTCGGGATCCCCCCGTCAGAGCTGGTCAATGTGGCTCGGGAAAGGGAAGTCTGGGGCCCCCTGCTTGAGCTGCTCCCCCCGCGACCCAACCCCGGATAAGCGGATGAAGATGAGGATGAGGAACCTTGTAATAATTCCTTTTAAAAACAATGATTATTATCATTATATAAAATAAAAGGTACAGAAAAGTTACGAACTCTTTACAAACATTCACAGTTTAAAATCTACAATTCAAATTAGTTTCTGGATATTTGTTTTGTTCTAAACCCATGCCCTCTTGTCAGGACCCTCGCTGGGAGTAGAGTTCTGCCTGGAGCTAGAGGTGGACTCCGTCAAGGCCAGCTGGCCCTGTCTCTTAGTGTTGGCTTGGGTGACGCTCTCCAGCCTCGGTGTTAGGCTGCCGTCCATGGAAAACAACTCTGGAGGTTTCTGCTGGTTGTGGAGGACAAAGTGCAGGGGGATGGCTTTTGATTTTGTCGAGAACCCGATCTCTCTGTTGCCATTGTGTTTCCACTGCAAGCCCTTCTCGTCAGTCAGCTTGCCAGCTTTACAGTCTGCCCCTCCCTTCAGCACAGCGACATTAGGTACACTGTCTGTGGAGACGTTAGGTGTGGCTTGGATGTCACTCTCACACTCGTTGCCCATCCTCTTGTTCAAGAGGTGGATGTCTTCTGCACCACTCATGTTGGAGGACACGCTGCTCTGCTCTCCTTTGCTCATCTCCTCCATTGCAGACATCGCGCTCCTCCGCCACCTCAGAGCCCTGCGTGCTCCTGCCACCAGGTCCACCAGGCTCAGCATCACAGAGAGACAGGCAAGGCCCAGCATGAGGTTGAGCATCAGAGTCTTCTCTGTGGGCCTGGAGACGTAGCACTGCACGCCCGACGTGCACGGGGCCTCGTAGCACAGAAAGCTTCTTGGGATGAAGAGCCCGAAGAACAGGAAGTGACCCACCACAAAGGCCGCCTCCATCAGGATGTGCACGGTCACGACCAGTAGGTAGGCATAGTGGAAGCTCGGCACGGGCTGCACACACCGGGGGGGGTCCTGCCCACGCAGATGATGAGGATGATGGAGGAGGAATTGGGAAATCTCTGGCGTGGAGCAAGGACTTCCCGGACTCCCTTGCCGATTTATCGCCACGTAGCCCACTCCAGAGTTTGGATCCCACAGAAGCCTGTGGGCTATGTGTGTGGCGAACAGGAGGTGTGGCAGACACAGGACGACAATGTGGAGCAGCCAGAGCCGAAACAGGGAAATGGGGGAGAACAGGTTGAAGCAAACATTGGAGCAGCCTGGCTGGATAGTGTTGCAGACGAAGCGCTCCTGCTCATCACTGAAGAGGGTGAAGCCGGCCAGCAGGACCACAATAAGACGTAGGCCAACCATTAGCAACCACCAGGTTTTACCTTGAGTGGGGTGGGTGGAAGGAAGAGCATGAGGGAAGGGTTTTAATTACCACAACTGTTAAAGGGGTCATATAATTTTTTGGATTTTCCTTTACCTTAATGTAATATATACTGTTTTTATTAATGTTTAAGGGACTGCAGGCTTTCAGAGTATTAATACTTCTTAGATGTAATTTGGCACATCTAAAAGAAGAGATGAATAGATCAGGATTAAATCCTCCTTTATATAATCCTCCATTATATAAAGACATGTGCAGAACGGTCAGTTTCAGAAGGTTTTGGCACTTACCCACAAAGGAGATATTGTGGCTGATGGCAACAAGGACTGCATCCAGCACGCCCATGTTAATAACCGATCAACAACCCAGACTCCAAAGGAAACAATAGCGACCCTTCAAAACGATCAAGACAAAGTTAACAGATTTAAAATTAAATTCTTAAATCCAATTAAATAATTTCCAGTGGGCTATGGTCCTCGACACTGCGGACACTCAGAAACCTACGGTGTCAATGCTCAGGGCTCACACTACATACACACACACGCCTGCTACTGCTTAACAATGACAGCTCTCAAGTTGTCCCCAAGTACATTTCACTCATGCCAACAAGAGGCATGATCTGGTGAGGTGAGCTATTCTTACCGGCCGACCAACGTCAAAGCATAGCTAGGGTAGCTCGACACCGTTAAAACTTAACTGCCAAGCAAACACTTGAATGCAAAGTAGGCAGGGGAAAGGGTTTTTAGATTGGATAAGGAATTCACAATTAGACTAAGGGTTTCGATTAAGCCTCATGTTTAACATGGGTCAGGTTTTGTGTTTGAGGCCATTTTATAGCATTTCACATGGTCCAAGGAAAAAGTTCAGGTGTGTGCTTATATTTCACAACAGGGATGTAGGGTTTCCAATTAATAAGAAATGTTCATTTCAAACCTTTGAGGTTACTAAATACAATTGCAGGAGATTTATTTTAATTTCATCTTATCAAAACCAGTTTATTTTTATATCCAGTAGATTTGGGTTTGTTACAGTACACTTGTTATGCAAGACAAATCGCACACTATCTCTCACCTCACCATGTACATTTGTTAAGCTTTGTTACCACTCTCTTTGATGTGGAGAAGTTCAGGACATCCGGTCACGTGACCTTTCAGTTAATTTTGTATATTTTGTGTACCAAGACCCTATCAAAAAGTACACATTGTCATGCAGATCTTGCTTGGTGAAGTGATTACATTTGAGAAGCTTCAACTGAGTCCAGTGGCAACAGGTGATACAAACTCAATTAATTCCCTCTTTTGAAAAGTAGGTAAGCTAACAGTAGGTCTCCATTATGCTAATTAGATTTGCTCTTGAAAAACATGAACAAAATTTGATTTATGCATGTGAAAATTACTTTTAAACATTACATCTTTCTCTACATCTGAGGACCACACAAGTTATATTAAACTGCATTGAAACTCATGAAGGAAAAACTTAATATCTCAATTGTCAAGCGATCTGTTAACAAAAAAGGTAATACCAGCCGTTCCTGTGCCATGCTATTCTTGCAACACAACAATCTCAATACTTGGTTTAAAAAAAACCCAGACCCATCCGTAAGATTGGCACCGCAATTTGGTGTATGTGTATGACTTATAAAGACAAGACATGAGACTGGGCTACAACGCAAGCTAGCCTTTGTGTGTAGTAAAAACGTTTAGCCCCTTCAAGGACTTGTTTCCTCTCATTCTCCCAGAAATAAATCTCTAATGTATGCATAACATCAACATCTCATTAGCACTAGCAAACACACAAAAATCCTGTTGATTGGAATAAACAAAATGTATGTATTTCATGTGTAATGATTGAGTCACAAGCTTTAGTTGCTGCAAAATCCTTAAATAAAATACACAACTCCTGTTTTCCAATCTCAAAACTAAAATACTGTTATCAACTCTTTGCCATGAAAGTTCAAGCGTAAAAATACTTTGGCCTCATTTAACAGCATCGGAGGACCACAGAAGGATCCCCACCACCTACATCTCCAGACTTTAACACTTGAGGTGACCGACTATCCATAATTCTCTTCCGAGTAGTCTCTGGTCTCACACCACCACGGTCTGTATCTCCACCTCCTCCGTAGCCGAGAGGACAAAGTCCTCCCCATGCTGATGTTGCACCATCACCTCCATGCACTCCTGGGTGGAGACTGCGTCATCGTCCGTGGCAGTGGTCACCACTGTAACTGTACCGTCCGCCGTCTCCACCGTGGTGCCGGTGGTGGCCAGCAGTGTGCCGTCACTGATGGCACTGGCCAGCGTCATGGCGACCTGCTTGGTCAGGCTCTCGGGCGTGGCGATGGTGATGGTGTCGCCACAGTCCGAGATGGACGCACCCTCCTCATCCAGCTCTGTGTTGCGCACGATGATCTGGCGGCCGGCCACGCGTGACTGGTTCACTATCTCCTGCACCACCCGCATGATGTGGTTGCCCATCTGGACAAAGGAGGAGGATGGTTTGACACAAGGTGATACAAAACTGATGAGTTTAAAGTTAAGTCTGTAAACATTTACACTGTGAGTAACAGTCATGAGTCAAGTTTATTGGTAGTTATAATGCTGGCGATAAAGCAACATCCAGAGCTAGCCATGGTTGAGGTAGCTACGGTTATGCCCCAATTACTGTGTGTGTGCGTGCATGCGTGCGTACATGTGTACATGTGTGCGTGCTGACCTGATTCTCAGTGGCTTGGATAAGCGTGACCTCCTCTCCCTGCACCGCCTCTCCTGCTGGAGTCTGGAGGAAGCCAGGGGAGTGAGTAATGAGACTTGCAGCGTTTACAAACAACCTCTTGGAGTGTCTAACTACAAAATAGACTGACTTTCACAGAGGATCACTTTGAGGGGTTTGTGAGGGGTTTACATACTGTTCAACCCCATCCATGAGCCCTCCACCTATCTCACCCCTATGATGTACTCCTGGGTGTCAGCCACCACGGAGGAGAACTCCACCAACACGGTGTGGGGGTCCTCTGAGATGATGGCGGCGGTGGCCAGGCTGTCCGCAGACTCCTGCTGCTCCTCCTCCCCATCGTCACCTCCACCGCTATCGTTGTGCGGCTCCTTAGACTCATCCTCCTTCTGACAACCACCTGGTACACGGGGAACGTGAGGTGGATCCGTTGAACGGATGTGGAAAAACATCAAAGGCAAACATAGTAATCCATTGATTCCTTTGTTAATCAAATGTTTCCGTTACTATGGCTTTGCTCAAGACACGTATAGGAAACAGAAAATCGAATGGCACATTGAACTGAACATGGTGTGATACATGGATTTTAAGTAAAAGTTAAAGTGCATGCGTATTTAAAGGTTATTTATTAGGGTCGAGTCACATGTTTCCTGACCTTTGGCGCGCAAGTGCCGGTTGAGGGTGCCATGCTCGGCAAAGCCTCGCCCACACTTTGTGCACTTGTAGGGCTTCTCGCCTGTGTGGTGGCGGATGTGGCGCACCAGGGAGCCCTTCTCCCGGAAGCCCCGCAGGCAGAACTGGCATACGAAGGGCTTGTCCTCCGCATGTGTGCGCAGGTGGACCTGCACAGCGTTCTGAGCAAGGACACATGGGCAAGGACTGAGTGAGTAAGTGACTATTTTTGTGGGCAGGTCTACTGTTTAGGGCAGTAGTCATCATCCTTTTGAAGCCCAAGATCCCTGACCTCAGCCTTGGTGAAAGGCAAGATCTGCCTATTGAAGCGTTAAGAGAAAAACACAGCCCAGATTTTACTTCCAACTTGAGGACTTTTATTTGGCTATTTGTATTTCAATTACATTGGCTTTGGTCCAACTTTCAACTTGATGCAACCAAGAAAACTATTTTATTCATAGTAATATAGTAACAATAACGAAAATCAACATACTGCTGCAGTCATGCTACTCACTCAATATACGCATATTTATATTTTATATTTGTATTAAATGTGTATAAATGTGTATGTTGTCACATATACAGTACTGAAATGTGCCTGGGCGCATTCTGTGTACATATGGCGTATATACACATAATGCACGCAGGCACATTTCAGTAGCGTATATTATATATGGTATTGATATGTGCCTGCGTGGCTAAGTGCGCAGCACATGGGATACTTATGTGGATATACCCGTGTTATGCGTGTCTCTCAGTAAACAACACTAAACGCAAACTGCCTCCGTTGTCATCTTTGACAACTATTTGTTATGTTTTTTGGTGTTTTCTATTTTTGGGAGCTACAGGGAGTCTCAAAAATCTACCAGTCAATTGTAATCGACAGGTTGGCAACCACTGGTTTAGGGTCTTCTGGTAACTCCCAGATGAAAAGGGACTGGGTTCGAACCCCAATGTCTTCATGGAGGCATTCCTGAGCCAACTGCCTTAACCTCTAACTGCTCAAGGACAAGCTTCCAAAATATACTATAAATTAAATTAGATATTAAAAATGAAACCATAAATAGCTATCTGACCAAGCTGCTAAATGAAAATGGACGCAGCAGTTCAAACAAGCCAACACGCTCACCTTAGTCTTGTATCCCTTGTTGCATTTCGTGCAGTGGTAGGGCCGCTCATCCGAGTGGGCACGCATGTGCTCGCGCACGTGTCCGATGGTCTTGTAGAGCTTGCCACACTCGCCACACTTGTACCGCCTCTCGCTCACATGCACGTCCATGTGCTTCTTCAGCAAGTAACCCGTTAGGAACTCCTTCTGGCACAGCGTGCACCTGAAGGGCTTGTAGCCTGGGGCGGCAGGAGGAAAAGGTATATAAACATGAAATGCAGATCTGACATTTTCAGTTTTGAAAACAATGGATGACGAGGATGACTTGTGTATGCATTGGATGGCCTTCATTAAAAACATGCTTCAATAGAAATAAAAATACTGTATATAATGAAAATTGACTTTGTAATATGAACAATTATAGAGCCCATTTCTTTAGTTATCCTATGTCTGTCCTCCGTGGATAACCTTTTTAATCTTCAAAACTATAAGAACAAATTAAAGATGCTACCTACTAAAATGTGTGACCCTAAAGCTATTTCACACAGATGTTTAATTCAACCTATATAGTTGAGATTATATAGCAAGATTGGGACAACAATTTTAATTGTGATTATTTAGCAGAATATTATTATTCATTGCATTTGACAGATTATCGATTAAATTCTTATTCAGGGGGATCTATTTTTTGTAAGTTATTTTTTCATTTTTCACGAAAAGCTAATTGGAGAAGCCTATTTCATGATTTCGATCACTATAAATTGATTGTGGAGTTCTCCTATACAGTTATACAGTGCAACCTGTGCATCTGTTTACCAGAGTGTCCCTTGATGTGAAAGCGCAGGTAGTTGAGTCCCTTGAAGGAACGGTTGCAGTGTGGACATTTGTGCAATTTCGCCAATTTTTGAAAATCTTCTCCTTCAGACATATCCTGAAAAAAAAAAGCAGGCATTGATTTGGAGATAAAAGTAAAACATCAATAGCAGTACAGGCAACCAACATTGGAGGACAGATGCAGTCCTACACTTGCATGTTTCTAATCCAGCCATAATACCATTTGTAGACAATAACAAGTATAACAAGTAATAACAAGCACACACACACAAACGCACTCACTTCCACCTCCTCCTCCATCTCCAACTCCATCTCCATCTCGACACACTCCTCAGTAACATGGATCTGCTCTGAATCAGGGTCTTCAAAGAGCACTTTTTCGATTGTCTCGGGTGACTGTTGGTGTTCCTCCTCCTCTACCTCCTCCTCTTCTACCTCGTCCTGCCCCATCTCCTCCACCACCTCTGCCGCCATTGTTGTTGTCGTTTCTGCTGGCATGGTGGTCTCCGTCTCAAGGCCGATGCCAGAGTTGATGATGGCCTGGCAGATGAGGTTGTCCCCCACTGCCCCGGTAGCTACCAGCGTCTCAGCAGGTAGCTGCTCCACTACCACCTGGCCACAGGTGGAACCGGCCATTCTGTTCCATTACTTGCATTTAATTAAGAGTTTTGCACACACTTTTACCCAAAGTGGCAGGTTACTTTACAAAATAGTGTGAATGAAACTGTACTGTGTACAGTTTCAAACCGTGCATGTGTGTGCGTGAAATATATTTTTCATTTGTTGGGAAATGCATGAAACTCAAGGATGCAGACATTGGATATTCAACCCTTTGGACAAGGAGATTAACTCTGATTGAAGGCGCACATGTGCACAGGACCTACTTGTTGTTCCTCCACAGTGAAGTGCACTTGTTGTATGACCTCCGGGTCATCCAGGGGGGGACGGGGCTCCATCACCACCATAGTTTCTACCGCACAAGAGAAAATGAAATACTATCAGGTATATATTTAGTTTCCACTGCTATGAGTTGTATTTGACATCAAGTCTATTATTTTGTTTCTAGTATATGGCTGAAGACTGCATATAAAAACAAAATACTGTGGCACCACAGACAAAACTCAAATTTAAACAATCGCAACCTTTCTGAATGCCGTCCTTTCCGACCAGGATCTCACTGAACTGGTGGAAGCGGATCTTCTCCGTGCAGGGTGTGATGGACTTCAGATGCCTGGTGAGGGCGCCAGACTCTCGGAAGGACAAGCCGCAGAGAACACAACGGTATGGACGCTCGTCTAGAGATGGAGTACAGAGCACACAGAAGGAAATAGAATGACCTATTTAACCAGAATAACAGATCAAAACAGGGGGTGTTTGGGGCCATTATTAAGGCTGAAATCTTTCTTTTTTGTGCAACTGCTTCGATATTACACAACCCCAGTACAAACTGGCTTTAATATGATGGTCCCAAAGGATGTATGCACATAGTACCACACCAAGGGATTAGCAAAATGTTGCTCCTTGCTACGAATCATTAGGCAGAAGTCTGTTTGTGTGTGTGAACTTCAAAATAAATTATAGCTCTATCACACATGCACTGTATGCCAGACATTCCCCGGATTATACCCAGAGGGGCTTTGCAAATGTCTGATTCTGCCCCTCTGGAGTTTACCCGGAGTTTACCCGATGAGGTCCTTAGTGCGACTGGCGCAAAATAGGGAGCACAGAGTGTAGCTGCTTCATACTTTTATCTTCTCGCCAACTTTTTCCATCTTCTGTTGATATTGCGGTAGTGTTATTTCTTTTTGATACATATAGATTATTTTAAACGGTTGCAATAATCATTCTCTGCATTATGATGCATAGTGCATAGTGATAAGCTGCGCTTTATCACTCTCTCTTCTCTCTGACAAGTTAAAAGACACAGTGCTACAGTGCCAACATGGCCACACCTCCTCTCACTCACATGCAGTACAGCCTCTCTCCTTAATTGCCAGTAGCCTCAATCGCTATGTGTTTCTTGGTGTTAGCTAAAAGTTAACCAACATTGATTATGTCAAGTCCAGCAAACTGAAACTGAAAACAGCAAACAAACTCTAAAATAGGAAATTGATTTCAGGTTGAAATTAAATCTTCTCTTATGCTGATCTAGTTTTATCCACTCTAACTCTATCTAACACTCTTAAGAATTATCCACATTGAATATTTCACATGCACAACAATCTTTCTTTCAATACCAAGATTACATAGTAAAGACTTTGCAGTTGTGGAGATACACCATTTATTCTCGTATGTTGTTTTCAGAAAAGAACTGAAAGGTGAGTGATGGGGCAATTCATAAAACCTTTTTTTATTAGGTATTGTATTGAAGTTAGAAAATCAAGTATTTTTTTATTTTAACACTGTATTGTGGATACGTTTAAATAAATGCAGTATTGATATCACCGCAAAGAGTCACCATTACTTAGGAAGCCTCAGCCGAGATCTTTGATGTGTTAACAATGTGTTTGTGTAAACAAAACACAGCAACTTTTGCTGCTTACTTTTAACATCAAGTCCTGCCTCCTACACTTTCTACCCAGGCACCACCTAGCGTGATGCGCGATATAAACGATATAAACGATAAAAAATGGCCTACGATAGAGGTTTTAATTCTATCGCGATAATGCATGTTGATGCAAAGTACTATGTTTATTTTTTGGTTTGGTGCGGTTCCTTTTCACATTGCAATTTTCTCAACAGTTCCATCATTTGTCAACAAGCCCACATGTGTGCAAAGATCGTTAAACCATTGGACAAAAAGGTCTGGGGCGGGGTAAAGCAATAAAAAAAAGGGGGGTGGAAAGCGCCGGTGAAAGTAAACCATCATGGATATCTAACTGATCTCCAATACTTTCTCTCTCATCCTGACTCTCAATGTTAAATGCATCAGCATTTTTATGTGTGTTTTCCAGCATACTTTTAACGTGTTTTTGTCAGACCGTCAGGTGAAAATGAGTCGTAGCTCAACATGGAGCAAATAGGAGACGAGATGTCTATTGGATGTCGGACCCAAATATCCAATAGACATTCCGTCTCCTCTTTGCTCCATGTTGCGCCACGACTCATTTTCACCCGACAGTCCGACTATGTGCTGCTAGTCGAGTTACCGCTAATCAATCAATAATTCCCATAATGCGCGATGCGGCTGTTACGTCCAAAGAGGCTTATGCTTTAGAACTGGATCAGTGCGTTCGCTTTCACATCTCAAGCGAACCGCACCAGGGTTCGTTTGGAAGCAAACCGAGACCACCTCTCCGACTGTTTGGTCCGCTCCCCAGTTCGATGGTTTGTATTCACACCAGCCCAAAAGGTCTGCACCAATGGACCAAACTTGTTTAGTGCGCACTAAACACAGGAAACAATTTAAAAAGACACAATCTGTATTAAACAGCCAAGCTTGGCTGTTCCGCTCTCACACCATCGAACACAACCTCCTTTTGATCGATAAAAATATCACGTGATTGACAAAATTACTAACAATAAATTATTGATCATTGATTAATCATGCCCATCCCTAATTTACAGTACAGTGTACGTTCCTTAACTTAAAAGACAATAAACAAATCCTGTTCTCTGCTTGGGTGGCATTTATGAACCAAGGACTTAAGTGTAGTGCCTTTTAGAATGGTTTGCACTAAAGGAAAGAAACCCAATACTTTACTTATTTGTTCAAGTCTCTGTAGCTAATGTACTTTAGGGTTAGGGGGTTAGGGTTATTTTATTTATCTGCAACATTATGTTGTATGATTACAGGTTTGCACAATAAATGTTCCTAAAACTACAAACTATGTTTCTTTCTTTTTCTTTCTTTTTTAAATACATTTAGCAATTTGACTTTCCTTAGGGTCTACCGGTATGTAACCCGTTCTGAAGCGTTGATTTATATATCGTGATATATATTGTTATCGCAAGAGGCTGCAATGTATAACGCAATATGGATTTTAGGCCATGTCGCCCATCCCTAGCACCACCCCTTGCCTACAGTATCTCCAATATGTGTGAACACGTCTGATGCAAATTATCCCTGGTTGCATGTGTGCAAGGGTAGCTCAGCATCATCTCCGGACCTTATTCTAAGGAGATGATCCGGAGTTCATGTGGGAAAGGCCTATGACATTTTTTTATATTGTCAGAAGAAGAACATGGATTCAAATGAAGATGTCACTTCCTTTACCTGTATGGCGGCGATAGTGGCGAATCAGAGAGCCTTTGGTGCGGAATGCGGAGCCACATAGCTCACAGGCAAAGTTCTTCTGCTCACTGTGGGTGTTCAAATGGGTCCTTAGGATGTTGGTCTGGCAAAGTCAAAGAAGAAGAAGAAACGTTATGGAAGGAGCAAAACGCTGCCCCTTTTGTTGGTTTCATTAGGGATGCTGGCAATATTTGTGAGAAGAGCTCCAATCCAGGTGAAAGAGATGTTACTTTTGTTCGCCTCATATTTGTTTTTGACTCATTGTGTTGCTGGTGGTGGGATGTATAAAAGAAAAAAAATTGGCAAGCAAAAACAACAACAGTATATATTGTATATAAAATAAAAGTATATGGACAGGGACTGAACTGTTGTATAAAAGCAATATCACACTCATCACAGCTATAATTATCTTAATATCTTCAGCACTTGGCCTACGACCTCATACCTATGACCGAATCACAGCTGCTGATATTCAGTACAACAGCAGTCCCTCTCGTGTGATATTGCTTAAGTAGGACTGCAGGATCAGACATTAGTAAATAAATTAACCGGAAAACATAGCAGCAAAGACCAGGCGGGACGATCGTTGCTCAGATGTCCAACTATATTTTCGGAGAGGAGCGCCACAGCAGCATTGGTGATCTGACTTGGGTTATTTTGCCTACAGTAAAAAGATGAATGTGTTACTTACAGTCTTAAATGTTTTGTCACACATGTAACAGACGTAGCGTCCTGCCTCATTCACTTCGTATGCTTGCTTGGAGGTGTCCGAGGTATCGGAGATCTGTGGCTTACTGCTTTGGACAACCCTTTCACAGGCCTTTGCCGAAGCAGTCCTCCGCCGCTGTCCTCGGCCCAGCAACACATCTGGCTCACCTGCAAGAAACAATCGACCAATTAGACAGTGGTTATTTTAATATCCACCTACAGGTTCTGGGATCCATCAACCCAGTCTAACTGCAGGCATCGTTGAGCTAGACACCAAACACCTACCCACTTAGTGTCTGCTACATGAGCAAAAACTTTTTCAAATAATGGCAATGCACTCACCGGTAGTGTCGGTTTTCTCGGGTTCATCTGAAGATGCCTCTTCACCCAATTTCGTCACTTCGGTGGGGGTTTCAGAGGGTGCCGAAACCTGGTAACAAAAAATTGATTCGGTCATGTAGATAAGAAACGAGGGAATATAACAAGATTGTCATGTTTGGATTTTTGACTCGTCTCCTATCCTACCTCTTGGGTAGCATCTCTGGATACCACGACCTGCTCCTGTAGTTCAAGCGGCCGTTTGCAGTTCTGGAGCAGCTTGTGTTGAATGAAAGCATCAAGGGTAGAATACTCCGCCTGACACCGACCGCATTTGTGCACATCCTCATCTGAAACAATTCATGACAGGTGGTTGTTAATGTGCCTTTTAACATTCACATTGCAAAACAGGAGCATCGAAATGCTCCTTTATCGATGACAGCACCGCCATATAATAAGACCCAAAATATGAAAGATGCAAAGTAACAATGCTAGCTAATTGTGGCTAGCTGCTAGCTACACATGCCCATGGACGTAGGCCCCCAAGACAGCAACATTATTATGGAGTCTACTTTTGTTAAAAAGGCATTAAACCTTCGTCTCCGAGAGTAGTTTGGACAGCAACTGCGTTGCCGTGATCCGTTTGCTCGCTCTCTCTCTCTGCCGTATGATTACTTTCTACATTCATGTCGTTTGGATTCTCCGTCTCTGTCGCAACGCTACCGATGGAAAAACATGGCGGATTTACGACTTCGTAGTCATAACAACTGGGCGTGCAAAAGGATCCATTTGTATCACAGTTGTTCATGTTATATTACAGTTATACATACATTTGGTGATATTCTCCCAGTTCTTGTATCATAATTGTTGCAGTCATAATTTGTATTATCACTTTTATCACAGTATGTATCTGCTTTTCAAATGTATTACCGGTATTTCTCAACCGGTTTTGTTTAATGTACAGCCTTTTCAATGGTACCTATATGATACTTTAACGAATGGCAAGACATAGCTGGTCGAGTCCCAATAAATATTGATTAATTCACTAAGGCACACAGTCAAGAAACAATACTGCATATACATGAATGCAACTTCGATATAAAATTCTCATTCAGTAATGCTTAATGTATAAAAACACAGCAACCATACATATTAAGAATACCTCAACATCCTTAAAACAACAATATATCGGTTAAACAGAAATGTTTATTGAAAAACAGAGACACATCCGTGTTACGCTTCTGTAGTTTGTGGCTTACATCCTATTCAACACTGGCGTAAGAATCACGACACTAAACCAAACAACTGTCACTTTACGGCAGTAGACATGGCTTCTCACTTCAGTGGTGTTTTGAAGCTGACAGATCTTGATGATTTCATAACGCCTTCCCAGGTATTGACATCTACTACATGACATCTGAATATATTTAAATGTTCTTGTAGATGTTTCCTGCTATTGCCATGATATTTTAGTCACCGTAACGTTGACAGGAGGCTGTCTACACTCTACAGTCTAGACAGTACTGCGCCATGCGTTTGGTTACATCATGCAGTCCAATAGATTGAGATTAACGTTAACGTAAATATAACGTTAACTTGAGAATGTAGTATCTTTATATTTGTGCTTATATTGTGCTTATATTGTGTTCATCTTCCCACATGTAGTTGATGACAATTACGTAGTACAACCATTTGTTTGCAGGATTGCATATTCGAGTCTTGTTACTCAGCCATGACTCAGCACTAACGTTTTAAAGCCAATGAAATATGTATTTTAAGTTGGTTTGCTGCAACCATCTAACACATCATGGTGAGGGTGTTGCGGTTATTTTCCTGCTGGTATTTTCTTAACTATACATATTTGTTCATAACCACAGGATATCAAAACCAAGGGGTACACTATTTCCATATTTTGAGAAAGACATATTGTGCAATGTAATGTAAGTATAATAAGTATTTTTTTTTACAGGAATGTGTCAAACCTGTCAAACTAGAAAAGAAGCAAGGGAAATCTGTTGCCAAAATACAAATTGAAGACGATGGCAGCTACTTCCAAATCGACCAGGTAGGTTGTATCTCTCAAGCCATGTTGGACCATTTAAACCATTTGACCAACACAACAGTGGCAAACTCTTAACATTAACATACCGGTATTCAAATAAAACCCTATCGATGTCCCTAGGATGGTGGGAAGCAGAAGCTGGAGAAAGCCAAGATCACATTAAATGACTGTCTGGCATGTAGTGGCTGTATCACCTCTGCTGAAAGTGTCCTGATCGCCCAGCAGAGTCAGGAGGAGATCTTCAAGGTGCTCCGCCGTAACAAGGTACATAGTGTCACTACTTGATTTAGATGGTGGAGAGTAGCCTTGTGGCTCCTCTCCATTTGTTATGTGATCAAAGTTTGTTTGATCAAAGCCTGTATTTGTATACTGTATTTGTAATCAGGGTTCCCGCGGGGTCTTAAAAGCATTGAATTTATGAATTTGGAAATAATACCTTAAAAATACTTGAAAAAGTCTTACATTTTGATATGTGTCTTAAAAATTCTGCAGTATAACTTCTCCGTATCGCATCAATAATTGAGAATGCAATGCTTCTCCGGGTCCCAACGCGTCACTTTGCTACAGCACTACCACACACACGCCAGGGATTAAAACTAACGTTGTCCCGGGGACGTACTTAATGGTCATCGGGAGGATCAATATTCTCTCTCGGGTCGACCTCGGGTTCAACAGGGGGTCACTACTCACTACTATGCTGCAATGTTACATAATTCTTCCATAATACAGTCCACATTTTCACATTTGTACACAAACAAATAAACACATTAAAAAAAAAAAGGTTTTCTTTGCCGGTAGGTCTGTGAAATAGGCCGTGAAATAGGTATTACGTTTTTATATAAATGGTCTTAAAAGGGTCTTAAAAATACTTGAATTTGACTTGAAGAAACCTGTAGGAACCCTGTGTAATATATCATTTAAAACCAGCTCTTTTCCAGGTGAAATGAAGATGGCTAAAGTAATACCTCTGTTTAAAACTGCAAACGCCACTTTACAAACCATAGGCCCGTCCACACCACAATACCACACTACCACAATTTAAAAAAATATTAGAAAGTGTTCAATAAAGGTTAGATATATTTTTAGAAAAGCACCAACTACTCGCTCAAAGTCAATATGGTTTTCATTCAAACAGATTGGCATTGATAGAATCAATATAATAAATCACAAATGCCATAGATAACAAACAATATGCAATGGGATTATTTATTGATTACATTTTTTTAATGAATCACTTAATTCATGAACTGGAAAGGCATGGCATCAGGGGAGTGGTTCTAGACTGGGTCAAAAGTTATCTAAATAGGAGGCTCAGTTTGTGAGGTTGGGGGATTGCTGTTCTTTATGTTTGGACATTGCCTGTGGTGTCCCTCAGGGGTCAGTGTTGGGGCCTACACTGTTTATTCTATATATCTATGATATATGTAAAGTGTCTAAGATACTGAACTTAGTCATTTTTTGGAAATTATTAAATAAAAAATATGGTTTGATAATTAATTATCCTTAAACTTGACCAAGACAAAATTCATGCTGTTTGGAAATTATTAAAATGCTACTGGGTACATCTCAATTGATGGGGTGGGTAGTGAAAGTTTCTGAAATAAAATTCCTTGGAGTCACTATCGATCAAATTAGTTGGAAACCACATATTAAACATCTACAAACTAAGTTATCAAGGAACAACTCACTCCACATTCTTTACTGTTCACTAGTTTCACCATACTTAACTTACTGTGTGGAAGTCTGGGGCAACACTTTATTCTTTAACTGTTCTACGAAAAAGGGCAATACGCATCATTCAAAAGGCTGGATATCTGGACCATACAAGTAGTAACAAGCTCCCAGGGAATATTCAAAAACTGTTCAACTTAAAGGAGACATATTATGGTGTCTCCTTTAAGCTTCAAAAAATGTTTTTGAAGCTGTTTGCTGTAAATAGCTTTTAGGAAAAAAAAATAGTGCCTACAGCTATTCCCCTCTGTTTTAGTCCCTTCAGAATGTGTAATCTCTATAATTCTATAATAATAATAAAATCTGCAAGCAGAGTTTGGGGGGGTCAAGCCAAATTGGACTCTATGAACTGATTAGATCATATGTGCCAAATCTTTACCTAGTCAAAAGTTATAAACATGAATGCATGTCCAAATTTAACCTGTTGGTGGCGCTAGAGCTCATGGGCTGGTGACCCCAAATTTGCTCTGAGGGCTTATGAGACTGTCCTGAATCAGTGTGCCAAATTTCACAACTTTTTATCAAGGCGTTCTATGGGAAATGGATGCATGTCCAACTTTGACCTGTTGGTGGCGCTAGAGCTCAAATTTGATTGGCTGTTGTGGCCAAAATTGATAAGAGAAGCAAGAGAATTGGACTAAATTTGTGGTAGAAGAGGCATTTTGAAGGTTTTTGACATAATCCAAGATGGCGGAAAATCCATCATGTGCAAAAGTACGACATTGAACTCGGCTTGGCCCAAGGATTCCAATGATACCTTGGTTGTGAAGATTGGATGGATGGGTCAAAAGTTATAAACATGAATGCATGTCCAAATTTGACCTGTTGGTGGCGCTAGAGCTCATTAGCTAGCGACCCCAAATTCACTGTGAGGGCTTATGGGCCTGTCCTGAATCAGTGTGCCAAATTTCACAACTTTTTACCAAGGCATTCTATGGGCTGCCATAGACTCCCACTGCAGCATAATAATAGGAAAACTTACAATAACTATAGGTGTCTCGCAGCTTTGCTGCTTGACCCCTAATAATATATGATCTAATATCACAGCCAAAAGTTATCTGCGCCTCAGATGATATTATGAATCATAAAGACTGCTTCTGACGTCTCTGGTACTTCCACAACAAATAAAGACTCGTAGTGGTGTGGGGTTATCTCGGCCATGGTTGAGAAGAACTGGGGAAAAGGAACTTTGGCTTTGACTCTCTGAAGTTCAGGTTGAACTGCGCCATGGAGAAGAAAGGGATTGTACTAACGGAGCTGAGCTGCCGGAGTGCAGCCGAGCTCCCCCCGCTGGAGCTGCCAGCCTTCCGCTGAAGCTCCCCCGCCGGACTCCCGGAGCGGAGCTGCCGTACTGCCGCCAAAGCTCTGGCCGCAGTACGGCAGCTCTGAGAGCTTTGGCAACAGCTTTTGGGGGAGCTCGGCCGCAGTCCGGCAGCTCAGCTCAACTAGTACAATGTTGTTTTCATAATATGTCCCCTTTTATTATGATTTAAGGGAAAAACTTCATTTCAAAAGGCTCAGTCACAGAACAACGAGAGGTTTCAGTATATCAATTTGTGGGGTGAGGCTATGGTACAGTTTGAATGTGGAGTTAAAGCAATCGAAACAAACATTTGGATGGCTTGATCCACATTGGGCTGATCATCTGGGGTGGTGGTGTTGCTACAGTGGCATGATACCACTCCCATGATAAATTGAGGGAGTGTGTGTACGTGTATAATGTGCATGTGTATGAATTCATGTGTATTTGTGCATATGTACTTGTATTAATATACTGTATATGTGTAGGTATACTATATTATGTACTGTATTTACTTAGCTTTAGAAAATATGTTTTGTGCTACCAAGTGGGCAACTTGGTAGTTTCTAATTATTGTATGATTTAATGAGGGGGTGGGATTAAACAAGTGTATACTTCTTCCTACTCTTTTTCAAATGTGTAATAAAAAAAAACGAGGAAAAATAGAGCCTTGTTTTTGTTTGTCATTTGACATATTGCATATTTGAAATACATTTCAAATCAAATCAAGACTATTTTCTACAGTAACGTAGTTAATGCTAGACAATCAGGTAATTTACATTTAAGGTAAGCTAGAAGATATCTATTTTATACTATTGAGTTGGAGGATGTACAATCCATATGGCAGATATGCACACGCTTGTCTTTTCTTTGCCCTCCCCAGCTGGCCAGTGCCACAGACCAGGTGGTGGTGGTGGTGTCAGTTTCGCCCCAGTCCAGAGCCTCACTGGCCGCACGCTTTGGGATGAGTAGCAGTGAGACAGGCCGGAGGCTCACGTCTTTCTTAAAAGGCCTCGGTCAGTGGAATCGTAGAGTACCTCCTTAGTAAAGCCTCGCTGCCAAAAATTCAATTCAATTCACAATACTAATCTAAGGTGGGGGGGTTTGCAAATTACAAAAATAGGAAGACAACACATAATATACATGTCATATTTACATATAATTCACATTTGACACAATGAAAATATCAGGTTCAAATCTGTATTTAAACATCTCAGTGGACACGTGTGATTTCACTATAGGGTAGATTTTGAAATGGCTTGTTATGGCTTATCAAAATGTATTGATAGATATCTATCAACATCAACTAAATGCAGCTAACTTTGGTAGAGTCAATGACTCTACCAAGAGTCAATGTATAGGTTGTAAAGGTCTGTGCAGTCAGGATGTAGCCTGACATTCTAGTAATAACATGGTACTAACGATGCAAGGGTTACATTACAGGGGTCCATCACGTCTTTGACACAGGCTTCAGCCGGACCTTCAGTTTGCTGGAGAGCCAGCAGGAGTTCCTGGAGCGCTTCCAGAGGAGGGAGCAGGACAAGACGGCTCTGCCCATGTTGACATCTGCCTGCCCAGGTATTATTACATTCAGATGACTCAGCCATGACCCAGACACACCTGCCAAACAGAGATGGCTGATGTAGTGCTCACTATAACACTGTCACACAACTAGAAAGATATAATGAAGGACTTTTACTATGAATGTTGTGATGTAAATCTTCCTATTCCTGCCTTTTTGAGTAAGTGTGAAGTTCAGTACTACTTCCGAACCTGTACATTTATTAAAGCTGAAAAAACTTGCAGATACTGTTATGCCGAGTGGAGGGACACAACATAAGCGGAAGAAATGAAATATTCAACTCGCAAAACGACTTAAATTATCTCGGCTAGTTTTATTTTGGCCAACAACACAGACCACAACTTAGAACTCAGGGTGAGCAATCCAAAGTAACAAACAAAATGCTGAACTTTAAACAAAAGAACACTGACTGGAACCCAACTCCCTGCAACAATAAGAAAAACAGGAAAAAATGTCAGAACAAAAGAAAAATGGCAACTCACCCCTACCAACCAGTCCTAAACAAATAATGCCTCAGTTCTAAACAAATAATGCCTCCGAACAATAACACAAAGTATCAGCTTAAGCGTAACTAAGAACAACGATACAACAGGCTTGTGGGATGGCGACTCTGCTATCAAGAATGCCCCTGATGGCCTGGATCTGGTGGACCTTTATCATGGGGCTGCCGCCCCCTCAGCCAATCAGCTGCTTCCACAGGCCTGGCTTGCAATTAGGCACCTAATTAGGAAGAAACAGAGCAACAGAGCACCAAAAACAACAATACTACGGCTAGGGCCGTGACAGATACAAGTGTGTTTATATTTATTAGGTTGGATCTGCTATGCAGAGAAGACCCATGGGGAGTTCATCCTTCCGTATATCAGCACCACACGCTCTCCCCAGCAGATGATGGGATCCCTGGTGAAGGACTACTTCGCTGAAGCACAGGTGAGGGAAGTTAGATTCTAATTCACCTTATCAAACTATCCTGTTGCCTCTGTATTAGTCGTCTGTTTATAAGCTTGTGGGATAAATGGCAAATATATTGTTCATTTCAGTGGTTCATTGGTTTATAATTGGTTTCTTGGTTTATCGTGGTTTACTTTGCCCTATGGGAATGCACGTAAATTGGCAAAACTACACCTGTACCATTAATTACATGCAGTCATAAACTGTGATTAACTTAACACTATGATGATTGTGTTTTATCTTATGGTCAGGGCTTGAGTCCTCGGCAGATTTTTCACGTAGCGGTGATGCCCTGCTACGATAAGAAATTAGAGGCCTCCCGACCAGACTTTTACCTTGAAGAAGCAGAGTCCCGGGAGGTGGACCTCGTCATCACCTCCGGCAAG
>OMLJ01048329.1:0-14588 GCA_900302595.1 Gadiculus argenteus | reverse complement strand
AAAGGCTCCATCATAACGACACACACACACACACACTGTTGGCTAGTATTAATTTAATTAATATTAGTAGTAGTATTAACAATATTAACAAGCAGAGTTTGGGGGGTCAAGCGGAATGGGACTCTGAATCAGTGTGCCAAATTTCACAACTTTTTAGCAAGGCGTTCTATGGGCTAAAATGTCCAACTTTGACCAGTCGGTGGCGCTAGAGCTCATGGTCTGGCGACCCCAAATGGGAAATGGATGCATGTCCAACTTTGACCTGTTGGTGGCGCTAGAGCTCAGATTTTATTTACTCTTGCGGCCAAACGGTTTTAGCTGTAGCAACCATATTCAGAGGTTTTATCAGGCATGGTCAGAAGATCATATCTGCCAAGTTGCGAGAGGATTGGAATAAATTCGTGGTAGAAGTGGCATTTTGAAGGTTTTTGACATAATCCAAGGTGGTGGAAAATCCATCATGTGCAAAAGTACGACATACGGCATGCGGTTGAACTCGGCTTGGCCCAAGGATTCCAATGATACCTTGGTTGTGGAGATTGGATGGATGGGTCAAAAGTTATAAACATGAATGCATGTCCAAATTTGACCTGTTGGTGGCGCTAGAGCTCATTAGCTGGCGACCACAAATTCGCTGTGGGGGCTTATGGGCCTGTCCTGAATCAGTGTGCCAAATTTCACAACTATTTACCAAGGCGTTCTATGGGCTGCCATAGACTCATAATAGAAATTCTTTGGAAAACAATACGTGTCTTCGCAGCTTCGCTTGCTTGACCCCTAATAATAATAGGAATTCTTTGGAAAACAAGAGGTGTCTCGCAGCTTCGCTGCTTGACCCCTAATAAGATAATCCAAAAAAAAAGGAATAACAAAAAAACATGTTAGGTGCTGTGTAGTCATTTCGGGTGGTCATTCAAGCTGATTGGACTGCAAGTAGCGCCGGGCTCCGTCATTGATTAGGCTTTTATTTTTTTGTAATTACTTTATTAGCCTTATTGGGTGGGGAGAAACTACGCCATAATCAGAAATATTATATTTTAACAAATGAGTACAAAGTTGCACAAGTTGGCTACAGTTAAAACAACGCAACACGTCACACTCGCAGATCAAGACGTCTCCTCGTCTTGCGCGGATGAGCGCATCTCATCCGCACACGTTGCTTAATATCAATAATCCACATGAAGCAATGTTTTTATCATAGCAGCATATGACCTCAGCAATGTGTGAGGGCATACAGGACAACAGGTCCACAGTGGAACGCTGATGGAGACCAGCGGACGAGCACTGGGCGGAGATGTTCGCATTTCAGAAGCAGAGAGATTCAGTAAGACAAACAACTCTGAACTGCAATTGAGAACGTCAGTTATAACACCCCACGTATTAATACAATTGTCGGGTTTAAATCGGGCTGGGGCTGATTATTCCAGTTAATGTGTCGGGCCGGTCTCGGGCACAACGTGCACGGCGGGGTCAGGCTGTGAATCACTCAGAACCTTTTTCCTGGACCAGTCACGTGGTTTGCGGGCAAAGTTTCTGATTGGCTGAGCATGACAGCATGACCAGGGGGGTATTCCATCAACCAGGCTGAAGGCAAAGCCGGGCTTATTTCGCTTAGCCGGGCTTATTTCAGCTCGAGTTGCGTTCCACGAACGTGACTTAAGCGAATCTCATGGAAGTAACCATGGCAATTTATCCGACCAACCTAACATGGTCGGGAGCAGGTTAACTGTCAGACTAACCTGAGCGGTGTCTCAGAGAAGTCCAACTGTCCGCAACAAGTGTACCATCAGAAGGTTCCGCCAAGCCTAGTCGTCACGATTTATTATATAAATGTACATAAATGAAGTACAAACAGCCCATAGTTTCACTAAGGTTCTAAGATTAAATTATGCAAATAAAATAATTAATTAAATTGCTATCTATTGTAATCTTGGATATTTCGCTATATATTTTATACAAATCAATGTATTCTACTGTCAGCGTTAACCAGCAGGTGGTTCCTTGGACTGTGGCGCCGACGTCCTTAGTTCGACGCCAGTTTATGGCATAGATTTATTGGAAAAAGCTTATTTTTGTAATTGCCTTTATGTCAGAGAAAGTAGGCCTAACAATTTACATTTTATGTAATAAATACGTCTTACACTTTCCCCAGAACCCAAATATAACTTGCAAAACCCCATGTTAATGTTAATGTGAATGTTACCGAAAGTGAAGTCTGCATGGAAAAACCTCAGCCACATAAATTCCATTCTGGTGAGTTTATCGGCAGGCAGCAGATACCTTCTGTTTAGATAAATACTATGGTCAATTTAGAATATTCAAAGAAATGGAAAATGGCATGAAAAGTACTAGTTGCAGTAATCTAAATTAATAATTGCGTGGGGATTGAACCCCGGTCGACTGGGTGCGAGCCACACAGGTTACCGTGAGACTGCCAGAATACATATAAAAGTGAATATTCAAATTAAATATTAAAAATAAAGTATGTTACGCTTAATCTCTTATACTACTTATGCATTAAACAGATCGGCGATTTTTTTGCCAGGCGGCCTCCCTGTTTTTATTAATGGTTACGGTGTTCCTTTTTTTTGTTATTATATGCTTGTACTCCTCATAGACCCCCACAAGCAGCTTCTGTTCGCCGCTGGAAAGACCCCACTCGGTCCTTTAGGACATTTGATCCATGATTCCACATTCACGGTTCTGGGCTGGTTCCATATCTCGGGAGCGTAATCCACAATAAAGTAAGCCTGGTTTGAACTAATCTGAGCGAGGCACGGCTGAACTGCGTTGATGGAACGCATTTAGCCTCAAGTGGAAGTTGGCGTTAGTTCTAACCGGGCTTAATCAACTAAGCGCCGCTTTCGTTAGCGACGTTGATGGAATACCCCCCAAGAGGCCAGACTAGAGCCGCAGTCCTTCTAGGTTGCTAGAGCAGACATCATTAAAGCTGCAGCGCTGTAAATAGATCGAGTTCATACTGCAATCAATGCGATGTGTGTCGTGGTCAACAACTGCGCTTTTTTTTTTTTCTTCCTGTGAAAAGTGGGGATGCGGCCGCATCCCCTGCACCGGTGCTTCCGGCGCGCCTGGCAGCCTGTGCTCTGAGATCACACAATAACAAAAGATACTACCAACCACACCAAACAATAATAAACATTGATCCAACCAATCACAGACAAGGGTGATTGGTCCAGTAAGAACTATCATGACACCAACCATCAAAACACCCCAGCACCCACCCCTTGTCATTTATGTTTCGGCCTAAATCGCTGATACAACCTTTAAGACACAAGACCAAAAGTGATTCCTTTTAAAATGCACCATGCTCTGAATCATTCACTAACATCCTTTCAACAATATCAACCAGAACGGTCAGAGTAACAAACAACTAAAGGAACAAGAGCATTATTTCATTGTTTCAGAATGTTGGTCATGGTGTTAAGCCAATTAAAATTAGGGACTTCGTTTATAGATCAAGTCAATCCTCCTCGCTGTTTGTGTTTGACCTGGTCATACCAAATGGGATATTTTTTGAGTGATTTCAGAATAACGGCGTGTGTAGCTCCACGTTTTCGCCACCCTTTCAGACGGCTTGGTAACCCACCGGAGGAGTGTCGAAAAATAGGTAGGCTCAGTGCGTTTATTACGGGAACTTGCCCAACTGTTGGCAGTGGAAACGCCAATATAAGCGAACCGAGCCGCACCAAAAGGGGTGTAGAATACGGCGGGGATGATGGGGACACGTCCCCACCAGTTTTCGTCATGAGTAATAAATAAATCAAAAATAAATAAAATAAATTTGAAAATCACGAGTCCAATTTACAGGTGCAATACGGACATCTAGTGGTGGGTCGGCACTCGCTAGCACCCTGGTTCTCATAGCCTAGACTTGAGGGGATAACCCCTCCCTCCACGCTGCTCCACAGCCAGGGCTCCTGCCTATTGGTTCATAGTGCTGCTAGTACTCCTTATTATTTACCTATTGGCGAATCAGATTCCTTAGCTAGTCCCACCTGCCCAGAGAAGGACTTTCCTCCTCTCTCGTTGACCGCCATGTAATCCACCGACCGCCAATACTCATGAATATAAATGAATGGGTGTGTGCGGAGGCTGAGGGAGGAACGTCCTCCCCGAAGTAATTGTCAATAGGCGATAGGTGCTAATGTCCTGAGAAACAAACATTACATGTATAAAGGCATTCAAGTAGTCATATTTAAGGGAATATTAATTCATTACAGTAGTCTGGGCAATCTATATTTTTTATTCTCAACAATGTTAAGGAGGATCTTCCTCCCTCTCCTCACTGGAGAATGTATATATGTATACATTGTATACATATAAACATATATATAGTACAATTCTGCAATCCAGTGGTATGCTGGATAAACAAAAAGTAGATGAATGGTGTACCAGACGTGTGTGTTGACCCCGCCCACTCCTCCTCCTGCTTCAGTCCCCCCGAGTATCGCGGGGCAGCTGGTGGTCCCGGAGAACGTTAGCGTGGTGGTGAAGAACCCCCTGGCCCTCACCTGCGAGGCCTCGGGCATCCCCCTTCCTGCCATCACCTGGTTAAAGGACCTACAGCCAATCACAGCCTCCAGCTCGGTGCGCATCCTCTCCGGTGAGTGGACATTTTTGTTGTTATTTGTATTTATTTAAATCAAGGATAAATATAACCTGCTGTGTTTGTAGTGTGACCTCATCGACTACGGCCGGCTGGTAGAACGGCGAAACCCCCGGCACAGGAGTGTGTCCAAAAAACCCAATAGTTCACAAGGAAACAGGAAACACTGTAGTAGCATGTGGTACATCTTGTGGTACATCCTGTGGTACATCCTGTAGCATGTGGTACATCCTGTGGTACATACTGTACATACTGTAGCATGTGGTACATTCTGTGGTACATCCTGTGGTACATACTGTCCATACTGTAGCATGTGGTACATTCTGTGGCACATCCTGTGATACATTCTGTGGTACGTACTGTAGCATGTGGTACATTCTGTGGTACATACTGTAGCATGTGGTACAGCCTGTGGTACAACTTGTGGTACATACTGTACATACTGTAGCATGTGCTACATCTTGTGGTACATACTGTAGCATGTGGTACATCCTGTGGTGTATCTCTTTTGGATGCAGACCTGTTGTAAAACATGTTTCACGTTAATCCAGCCTGTATAAATACAAATGCCATGTAACTATAAATGTAAATGTAGAAAGACGCTGATGCATTTTATTTGGTATAGTTGAACAAAAAGAAGGTACTGTTTTATCTAGCTTAAAAAGCAGTGTGGTCCGTTAAGTGAGGAAGGAGTGAAGTGCTGAGAAGGCAGATCCATGGTTCCCACAGATCTAACAGGAACCGGTCCACTGCCACTTCCCAAAGGTCCAGCAGACCTCATATATCACCTCAATGAGATGAGGAGGATCAGTGACGAGGGGCCAAACCTAAGAGCTTACTATGCTCGTCTGGGGCCAAAAAACACAGTTTCACAAGAGAAGAACCATTGTTGATTATGTATTTTTTCTTCATATTTCAAAGTTTAGAGTGTTCTTCCAAACCAAACAGTGAACTGTTTGAGTCTATTTTTCGAACTGTGTGGGCTAGGTTAATTAATAGGTTAGTTAATAGGTTAATTTTTCACAACATCTACCTAAAATACCTGTCTGAATCTTACAGCTTTTAGCTTTACAGTCCAGAGGTAGAGAGTTTATCTTTCATAAATACTTAGTATTTTGCGTTATGAGCAGTGCAATTCAAATGTGTGCAATTCAAATGAGTTGGATGACCACAGTCATCACTCAGAACAGCTAGATTAGAGAATATAACACATCCACGTGGCAACAAATATTTGGTAATTATTAGCTTAGGGGAGTCTCTTGGACACAGACACACACCATTGCTTTCCTTTGAAGGAGAGATGGATGGTCTTGTTGAAAACCTGTTGATAATTTGTACAGCTGTTAGCTTGAGTGTTCACACAATCTTCTTAAATGGACTGAAGTCCAAAAAGAAGTCATGTATTAATTGTGTGAACTGAACTTTCATACTGCTGTGGGAAAGTATTCTCTGTTCCCACATGATGGATGCCTCCTTCTCATTTTGAAGGGATAATGCTCACTTTGTGTTCAACAGCTTAAACAACTGTGCTTGATCCCCAGGGGGGCGGAGTCTCCGCCTGACGCATGCCGCAGTGGAGGATGCTGGGAGATACACGTGTGTCGTGACCAACAGCGCTGGAGAGGAGAGGAAGAACTTTGACCTTGACATTCTTGGTATATGATGAATATAATACTATAGAAGCAGAGTGATGTTATGCCTCTCTATGTTAATGTTTCAATCTTTCTTCTCCAGTCCCACCCAGCATTGTGCATGAGGGCACTCTGGTGGATACAAAGGTGAAGGAAAAACACAACATCACCCTCTCATGTGAGGCTGCTGGTAAGTGGCAATCAGCCTTTTTACCATCACATCCTTAATCATATTCTCTAAACAGCCACCAGAAAAGTTATATTTTGACAAAAGGTGTATCAACAATCATATTAAACCCAGAGCTTTGGTTACGTCTTCATACTCTCGCTTTTTTAGCATTTTCTTAACTCCCCCTTTCCCTAAACCTGTGCCCGTTGCACAGGTAACCCCGTACCCGAGCTCCGATGGCAGAAGGACGGCCAGCCACTGGTGACGGACGCGCGTCACCAGGTGCTGTCCCACGGCCGCCTGCTGCTGATCTCTGGGGCGTTGGTGGCTGACACCGGCCGCTACAGCTGCCTGGCATCCAACAGCGCGGGGGACCGCAGCCGACACATTAACATCAACGTTCTGGGTACACACACACACACACACACACACACACACACACACACACACACACACACACACACACACCGCCTTCACCAGAGATACACAGACATAGTGTCTAAGACCTGTGAATCTGAATCATGTTGCGCTATTTATTGATTCTAACATATTCCTACCAAATACAACCAGCTCCCCCCCCTCCCCCATAAAAACACATGCTCCACACCGGACAAATCACTGGACGTACTCTGATTAAGAGTGGGTTCAAATTCAATACAATGACCGCTCTCCTGCAGACAAACAGCAGGGGTCTGATTAGATGGTTGTGCTCTTCTTGTGCGGCCCCCCAGTGTCTCCCACCATCGCTGGCTCGGGCCCCGAGGGGTATGCTGAGGAGGTGACCGTCACCCTTAGCAATCCCACCTCCCTGGTGTGTGAGGTGCAGTCGTACCCGGCCGCCCTCGTCACGTGGCTGAAGGACGGCAGCCCCTTCGAGTCCGGCCGCAGTGTCCGGGTCCTTCCAGGTTCGAAAGACGGAAAATCATTCTAGAATTTCTACAATACAATGCAGTACAATACAAGGTGTAAGCGGACACCATGAATAAGGAGGGAATGTTCTCCAACAGGCGGGCGGACCCTGCAGATCCTGAGTGCTACAGAGGAGGATGCTGGGAGGTACACATGTGTCGCCACCAATGAGGCGGGAGAGACGCTGAAGAGCTACGAGGTCAAGGTCTTTGGTGAGCTGCTACACAACATGACTCACAGCATGGCTGTCAGATGTTTGGTATATTTCGTTTTTATGGAAAAATCTGTACAGAGGAATTATACAGAGCCCCTCTGGGGTCACATGGTAGAAAGAAATACCTTGATGTGTAAATCCGGATTTGGTTTGTTCTACGCACCAGGGATTCCCAATGAAGCATTGTGATGGCTCATGGTCCTACACACGACTCATGCATGACTATAAGTTGCATTCAAGATGAGGCAAACACAGTGTTTCAGTCAGAGATTAGTTTATTTTTAACAAACATTCAAACTTCATCATCAAAGAATTCAACAATATATTCAAAACAACATATGGTTTACAATAAACAGAAATATCTACATTACATAACATTAACATATTCATGAAAAAGGTTTCTGATTCTGAGGATTTACACATCAAGGTATGTTTCTACCGTGTGACCCCAGAGGCTCTGTGGAATTGTAATAGTTGTAACAGTTATGTTTTAAAGGACAGCTTGAATCCTACAACTACGGAGAGACCTCATGTGTTTAGCATGAGAGAGGCCTCTACTCACAATATCGCTAGCAATATATGACAATCAATGGCATATTGGAAAAGGCCAAAGTGCTAGACTGATTGGTTTGTTGTTGTTGGAGCCAGTCCCCCCTCAGATCAACAAGAATGACGTCCCCGGGGAGGGGCTGGCCCCCAAGGAGGTGAAGGTCAAGGTCAATCACACCCTGACCCTGCAGTGTGAGGCCCAGGCTGTCCCCATGCCAGCACTGCAGTGGTACAAGGACGGACAGGTACTACCAGTCCTCCCACCATGCTCTGTCTCTGGGAGACTCTCTATACTGAGATCTGAATGAGACCTTGTTTTTCCTCTGGTTTTCCATCAACAATGTAATAAGATTTAGGATTTGAATCATATCAGAATAAAATGCAAACCAACAATAATCTTCCCTTATACCTTTAATACTACATAAACTCACTTTATTAATCCCAGTCCGACGGTTCTGTATGGCGTTCCCACATCACTCGGCTCATCCCACTCATTGTGCTGTTCTTCCGTCAGGTCTTGCGGGCCGACGCCCACGTCAGCATCACGGCCGGCGGTCGGGTGGTGCAGATCCAGCAGGCCCAAGTGGAGGACACTGGCCGCTACACCTGCATCGCCACCAACGTGGCCGGAGAGGACGAGAAGGACTTTGATGTAAATATACAAGGTGAACTGGGCTGATACCTAATGACACTGAGATGTGGCCTGTTGCGCTGCAGCATCACTGAAGGGAATGTTGTTTTAAAATGTCAACCCCCAAACCGGAATGACAAACAGCTTGTTTCAAATCTGTTATTGAAGATCGATTGCATTGAGATGTAGAATGAAATAAAACATGTTGCAGTACTTCTAAGTAAACACAACACCGAGGTATTCCCAGGAAGTGTTCCAATATCCCCCAGATGAAAAACAAATCCTTTTCCTTTCTGTTTCGCCTCCAGTGCCGCCGAGTTTCAACAGAATGGAAGGAGCAGGCGATACGATCTCTCCTCCCAGCAGCGGGGGGGAGGCCAAGGAGGTGGTCCTCAACAACCCACTTTCTCTGTACTGTGAGACCAACGCCGTCCCCCCGCCAACCCTCTCCTGGTACAAAGACGGGAGACCGCTGGCGTCCAACGACAGAGTCCTCATCCTGCCAGGTACCAGGGAGGGTCAGCAAGGAGACGGGGCCGTAATGGGCAGACATAATGGTAGCATCGAGCAATGATAGTAGAAGATAGAAATTAGTAGTGTCCATGGTGGCCACTTGTCCGTTGATATAATTAAAGTTAAGTGAAACAATCTTTTGGTGCTCAGGAGGGCGTGTGCTACAGATACTGAGGGCCCAAGCCGACGACTCAGGGAGATACACATGTGTGGCGGTCAACGAGGCTGGGGAGGACTCCCTTCAGTATGATGTTAGGATATTACGTAAGTAGAGCCTTTACCATGACCTTAGGGGGTTGTATGAGAGTTCAATAGAGAACAAGCCATTTTAATTGTGTGTGTGTGTGTGTGTGTGTGTGTGTGTGTGTGTGTGTGTGTGTGTGTGTGTGTGTGTGTGTACCTTTTCAGTGCCTCCAGTCATTAAGGGAGGGGAAAGCGATCTTCCCAATGAGGTCACAGTTCTAGTCAACAAGACCACCCAGTTGGAATGCTACGTTGACGGAAATCCCGCCCCTAAAACCACCTGGCTGAAGGACAGCCAGCCAATCAGTGCTGAGGGCCCCTACAGAATCCTTTCTAACGGCCGCACATTACAGGTGGACTGAATAAGCACACATCTTCATCCAGATTATTCTGATCCTTGTTGGGGGTGTTGCTCTGTATTGCAGCTTTTATCACGTGGTGGATGATGATCAAAGCCTTGCATGTTCCTCTTTTGACTCCAGCTCTGAACATCTTTGTGTTTTTCTCAGGTGTTGAACGCACAAGTGTCAGACACGGGCCGCTACATGTGTGTAGCGGACAACGTAGCGGGCAGCGCAAAGAAGTCCTTCAATGTCAACGTTCACCGTAAGACAACCTGAAACGGAACGGTTGGCTATAAAGTCTATGATGTTAGAAACCCTGAATATATTAATTGTAAAACTTTCACAATAAATCATTGACAGAACAAAAGCGTATGATAACAGACATTGGTTCCTTTACTCTACAAGAAACCACACCAGACACCAATATGTGGTTCTGTAACTTGTGCATGCAATATTCTGATCTTTAGGAAGTCAACCTTTAGTTAAACTCATGGTTATCAAATCATCCTCCAAAACATGAAGTACCATGAGATGGATGTTCTCCCTGGTAACCCCATTACCTGCTGCTCTACTCTCTCCAGTGCCTCCCAGCATCGTGGGGCAGAGCCCTGAGAACCAGACAGTGGTGGTAAACCACTTCATATCGCTGACCTGCGAGGCCTCAGGCTTCCCCCCGCCATCACTCAGCTGGCTGAGGGGCCGCGGGCCCGTGGAGGCCCACCCCAATGCTGTCATCATGCCAGGTACTCTCACAACTTCACACAGCACTGCACAAGAGCGCTGCGCTCTGAACCCATTACAAGGCCTTTAATGTTTGGTGCGGGTAGTGAGGGAGCGGTATTGCTCAGGTTGGTTACGGCTCGCGTTTCCACCACCAACAGTACCCTTATGGTGGGCGGGGTTTAAGCCGGACGCCGATAGCCGCTGCAGCTACGTAAGCATTGTGATCTCATAGCAGCCCGACACAGTGTAGCCCGCTAATAAATCCAAGGAAAAAGAAGAACGCGCACAATGAACAAAGAGCAACAATGTAGGACGTCCAAGAAGGATGTCAAAGTTTTGTGTGACATTTTCTTAAATAAACTAAGCTGTCGCCGTTGTCCAGAAATACCCCGCGGGTACTTTGTTTGTTTGTTATTATCCCCCTGTCGCACAGAAGTGACAATTCTGTCAACCAATCAACACACGGCGTGTGTAGCTCAAACTTGCCGGCAGTTTCCGGCACCCTTTCAGGGTCTCAGTACCCCAACAGAGGAGTACTGCGAGACGAGTACGGCTCAGTGCAGCTCAGTCCTGATCACGCACACTTTTTGGTGGTGGAAACGCTACCCGTACCGCACCTTTGCAGACTGAACCGACCCGCACCCTCTGGTGGAAATGCGCCATAATAGAGCGGCTGTTGGTCAGATCTGAGAGTTGTGAGAAAGAGAAAGGGAGTGGAGAGGGCAATACCCTCACCTCCCTATGCCCACACATACAGTCCTGATTCCACCGTCTCCATGTGTTCCTATTGAGCAGAGATAATGATGTATGGTATACGATATACATGGTGTCTTTGGTGTGGTTGTCTCTCTAGGCGGTCGGACCCTGCAGATCCTGAGGGCCAAAGTATCCGACGGAGGGAAGTACACCTGTGTGGCCATGAACCCAGCAGGGGAGGCACGGAGAATCATCTCCCTCATCGTGTTGGGTCAGTAAGCCATCAGAACTACACTATCTCCACATGCTATCTACTATCTATCTGCTGCTGATACACAGCACTTACAAGTCACCTGGCACCAGGGACTGAGCCAGTCAGAAAACATATTTTTTATTTCCTGTGATTCACCAGCTCATGTGTTATGTATTGAGTGTGGTCTGAGTGTTTAAAAGCCAACGTATAGGAAATATGTTCTGTTATTTCATCAGGCTTGGAACTCAATCTAATCCAATATAGCAGATCCCCTCCCTAGAAAAATCTTTAATTAATACTTTGAGTCTCACATTCCAAAATGGTGTTCATGGTTTCCTTCCCCTCCTCCTTCTCCTCCCCCTCCTCCTCCCCTTCCTCCTCCTCCTCATCCTCCTCCTCCTCCACCCCTCAGTCCCTCCCAGTATCCGGGACAGGAGTGGGGAGTCCCCGAAGGTGGTGAGTGTGCGGCTGGGCAAGGTGGTGACCCTGGAGTGTGAGTCCAAGGCCGTGCCCCCCCCCACCATCACCTGGTATAAGAACGGCCGGCTGCTCTCCGAGACAGCCCACATGCAGCTCCTGGCCCGCGGCCAGAGGCTGCAGATCAGAGGGGCGGAGGTGAGGGTCGTCCTCTAGAGGGCATGCGTGTGCGGTGTTGAGGTTTCTTTGTGTGGTGTGGAGGTTCCTTTGTGTGTGGTGTTGAGGTTCCTTTGTGTGTGGTGTTGAGGTTCCTATGTGCTGTGTTGAGGTTCCATTGTGTGTTGCGCTGGATCGGAGATAGAAGGAGATGATAGGGAGAAACTGCTGTTTGTAATGAGTTTGTTAGCATCATTAACATACGGTATATGGTCGCGCTCATTCCTTCACTGTGCCTGTTACAGGTGTCTGATACTGGCCAATATGTTTGCAAAGCCTCCAATGTCGCCGGGCAAGTGGACAAGAACTTCCACCTTAATATCTATAGTGAGTGTGCACACCTCATTGCTGATTGAGGTGTGGGATTTCAATAAATCTCTTCTTGACTTTTACGTCAATTAAGAAATATTTCGGACGTCTCTTTCTATGTATTTCACCATTCCCGTCCTCTTGGTTCCCAGTACCTCCCAGTATAGACGGTCCTACAGAGGAACACGTGGTGGAAACCATCTCCAACCCAGTGACCCTGGCCTGTGACGCCAGTGGGATCCCCCCCCCCAGCCTCACCTGGCTGAAGAACGGCCGGACCCTCGGTATGTCTCCGTGGCGTTGTTCAGGAAATACAAAAATCACAAATGACCCAAAGGAGGAATGACCTGGGAACAGTTGGCTCGTGCTGACTGAGTTTATGTCCACTGTTAGTCAATTAGGATCCCTGCCTCCAGCAACATGATTGGTCAAAACAAATATGAAGTGCAAGAAAGTGAAATGCCCTGTTCCCACATATTTCATTTTGTCTGCCTTTAGACATTCGATTATTGATTTACAATCAAATTTGTTAAAATAGGGTTGCAAAAATGTACTAGCCGATAGACAAAATATACCAGTCAGGGATTTGAAAATGACAATAAACCAACAGTACTGTTTAATGCCCTAGTAAGACGACAGTTGTGGACTCAGCTGAACTGTGTGTCCCTCTGTTCCAGAGACCTCGGAGTCCCTGGAGACACACATCCTGGCGGGGGGCAGCCGGCTGCAGATCGCCCGCTCCCAACCGTCAGACAGCGGCCCCTACACCTGCGTGGCGTCCAACATCGAGGGCGAAGCCCGCAAGAGCTACCACCTGCTCATACAAGGTACCACTCAGCAGCAGCTTTATTCTACATTCATCTTTGATCTTTTTTTCTTATAGTTGTGTTGTTACTTTTGATTGACATTTCAATCCACGTTAGCCAAGGTTGCGACAGTCTTTACATCATTGGCTTTTTCTTTTTTTTACATTTTTATTAATGTCATTCTTCTTTCCATTGTGATTTGTGCATCATGTGTTGATGCCATGTAATCAGATATTTATTAGTAATAGGGATGGACCGATAATACTTTTTAAAAATACCAACCAGTATTTTTAATTGTGTGCCTGCCAATACCGATACCGATACTTCTTAGATTTGGTTTCCATGAAAGTGCAATTCATTTGGAGGCAGATATTATTTTCTCCTCTGATGATGATGTCAAGCCTATTAGTTATTAGTTTTAGCTATGCAAAATGAACAGAAGGCCAAAAATAAACAGAGCTTTCTGGTTTTGACAAAAAAGCCTTCAAAGAGACAATGTCAACACATTAGACAATATTTGATGACCCATTGTGCAGGTAACCAATTAGTTGTTTTAGTTCAATGTCTCGTTTACGTTACTAAATTCCACCCGTGGCGCAGCATTAACTATCTACATGTCTAGCCAGTCATGTAATTATTGCGCTTTATGTGCAATACCGCTGGTCGCCACAGTGGAGTGGAGAGTTTAGCTGTTTATGAGTGCTGTTTATGAGCGCTGTTTATGAGCGCTGTTTATGAGCACTGTTTATGAGCGCTGTTCAGCGTGATTAACTTTTACAATGAATGTAGTGTTTTATTTGTATGCTGAGGTTCCATTGTGTGTGGTGTTGAGGTTCCTGTGTGCTGTGTTTTCTGAGAGCTGTTTATGAGGGCCATTCAGCGCGATTAACATTTACAATGAATGTAGTGTTTTATTTGTATGTGTTTATTAGTTATAAAATACACTAATAGGATCATATTGTAAAGCAGGAAAGACGGTATATGCTGCAGGTTACTTATGCAGGCAATAAAATCAGTCCCAGTCCATACCGCACAAGACAAAGACAACGCAGGTTACAAGACAATCAGCCTTGCTCCTCGTCATCTTTTATCTTTAAATGTGCCCAAATCGCTGACATGGCTTCATTAGCTTTGCCCACTGTTCCGTTAACATCTATATCCTTTCGTAGCTTTCACACACACAAGCTTTTGGGCAGAATCTCAGCTCATAGTCTTCCCCTAAAGGAAGTCAGGTGGGACAACAAATCACATCTGCATAGCGCGACCGGTTTGATGTACTGAAATACTGTTGAATGGTAGCTATGGACTACAGATGGAAATTATGGCTACAAAAAAAAT